>WEKX01025690.1:16907-67749 GCA_013390025.1 Pitta sordida | reverse complement strand
AAGAAAAGAAAAGAAAAGAAAAGAAAAGAAAAGAAAAGAAAAGAAAAGAAAAGAAAAGAAAAGAAAAGAAAAGAAAAGAAAAGAAAAGAAAAGAAAAGAAAAGAAAAGAAAAGAAAAGAAAAGAAAAGAAAAGAAAAGAAAAGAAAAGAAAAGAGAAAAAGAAAAGAAGAGAAAAAGAAAAGAAGAGGAGAAAAAAAAAAATCTGGTTTTGATTTTCAAGTGTTAAGCCTCCTAAAGCATCTGTGTTTAAAGGCTCACACATTTCGAAGTAGGGCTGTTTTCCTATGTATAATGAAAATCATAAGGGAATAATATGACTAACAAATTACAGTCAGGTAGTTAATTCTCAGCTCCTGTTAGCTGGCATTGATGCTTCAATTTTCCAGACTAGCTTGAATTACTTAATTTCCTGGCTTTCACTGTTCTAAGTGATATTTCTTATAATGTTAATGCAGGAGCAGTTGGGTATATTTTTTCCTCTCATGTATTTTATGTATGTGAATTTTTTAACTAATGTTTATTTAGGGATTAAAAGAAGAGTTTTTTGTATCATGGGAATGGCCAAATTTATCGCACATGCTAATCTACTGGTGTCAGCAAAGTTACCCTGGGGATACGTTTGGCTCTGTCTATCACACTATCATATATAATTCCAATAACAGGCATCTCCTGGGGAATAAGAGATAGAAACCAGAAAGTGAACCGACAAGTTCAGGATGCAATGCTGGAAGATGTTTTGAAAGTGCCTGGCACTGGACATCTCCCTGCACTGGTGTGGAAGAATAGTGATACTTGTGCACCTGTAACATCATCCCAGCCAAGGGCTTCAGCCAAACCCCAAAGCTGTAGTACTGCTTGTGGTGCAGGGCTCTGGGTACAGCTGTGAAAAGTGGGACTATTTCCCTTTTTCAGAAGACCAACCATGAAGATTCCCATTTTGTTTATCATACCTGCAAACTGATTCTGGAAAGCATATTCAGAACCACTGAAAATTTTGGCTAAGTACAACTGAGAAAGTCAGATAGATTGTGCTTTGCAAGGCACAATCAGAGAGCACAGATCAGATTCCTAATTAGGACTCTACTAATTATTTTAAAAGAATGGATATGCTTCATAAGAAACTTCTGCTGAGTGTCCTTGTACACTGTACGTATCCTATGGTATCAGTATTTTTGCACCTACACTTACAGGTAAAGAACAGAGAGAACTAGAATGTAATATGACTATTGCCTTAAAGGCTATTGAAAATGTGTCCATTCATACAGCAGCAACAAAAAGAGGACTAAGGACAGCCTCCATCCTTCACTAGATGTGAGGGGAAACATAGTAACAAAGGATAAGGGAAAGGATGAGGTCCATAATGCCTTCTTACCTAACTCTTTAATAGTAAGGCAAGCTGTTCTCTGTGTAACCAGCCCCCTGAGCAGATAGACGGGGATGAGGAGCAGATAATAATCCAAGGGGAACTGTTCAGTGCCTGCTACACCACTTAGACACACACAAGCCTATGGGATTAGATAGGATCCATGAAAGGGTACTGTGGGAGCTGACTTTCCTGTTGCAGCCTTGGAGAAACTGGAGTTCCATGGTGTGGATGGGAGTACCCAGAGACAGGTGTTCCCTGGGTAAAAATCAGGCTGGATGGCTGAACCCAGAAAGTGGTAGTGAATGGCACTACATGCAGCCAGTGGCTGGTAAGAAGTGATGTTCCCCAGGGTTCATTACTGGACCAAATTCTGTTTCAGTGTCTTTATCAATGATCTGTACTAGGGGGCTGGGGCACCCTCAATCAGTTTGCAGATGACACTAAGTAGGTGGGAATGTTGATCTGCTGGAAGTCAGGAAGGCTCTGCAGAGGGATCCGGGCAGACTGGATCAATGGGCCAAGGCCAGTAGTATGAGGTTCAACAAAGCCAAGTGCTGGGTCCTGCACTTTGCTCACAACAACCCCCTGCAACACTACAGGCTGAGGACAGAGTGGCTGGAAAGCTGCTTGGCAGAAAAGGACCTGGGAGTGCTGGTCAAGAGCAGATGAATATGAGCCAGCAGTGTGCCCAGGTGACCAAGAAGGCCAATGGCATCCTGGCTTATATCAGCAATAGTATGTCCAGCAGGACTGGGGAAATAATAATTTCCCCTTTATTCAGCATTGGTGAGGCCGCACTTTGAATCCTGTGTCCATGTTTGGGTCCCTCACTACAAGAAAGGCATTGAGATGGTGGAGCATGTCCAGAGAAGGGCAACCGGGGGAAGGGTCTGGAGCACAAGTCTTATGAGGAGCAGCTTAGGCAGCAAGGAGTGTTTAATCTGGAGAAAAGGAGAATTAGGTATTACCTTATTGTTCTCAACAACCACCTGTAAAGTTGTAGCCAGGTGGGGGTCAGTCTTCCAGGTAAAAAGTGACAGGACGAAAGGTAATGGTCTCAAATTCCTCCAGGAGAAGTTAGGGACATTGTTTAATGGTGGACTTGGCAGTGCTAGTTTAACAGTTGGACTCAATGATCTTCAGGGTATTTTTCAACCTAAACAATTCCATGATTTTCAAGAAAAGCTCTTGACAGCCTCATGTTAATAGAAGCTGCTGGATAACTCCCCAAATTTTCTCTGAAAATTTCAACAAGAATGTCAAGAGACCCATTTAGTCTGTCTGTACACTCCCAAGAGAAAGGATTATAGCTTTATTTATATTTTGGACAACCCCAAGCAACTGTTCATACTAAGGAAATACAAAAACATTTACAGTATATCCCCGCTGCATTGTGACTCCTCCCTGTGGATTTGCAAGGAAAATTTCTTGCAATTCAGTTTCAGGGATCTGCGAGGTTGCCCAGCCGATGCATGCACTCTGGTTCGCCGAGGGGCAGTGCCAGCTCTCCCTGTGGGGCGGGACAGGGCCAGCCACAAGGGGAGGACATGCGGTTTCTCTGGCTCACAATGGCGTTAAAAGCCCTGCGACACTGTGCCCTGGCCCCTGACCCAGTCAAATTTGTGAATTTGAAATTTTGCGAGACCTCTGACATGACCCATTTGTCTCAAATGAAGGGATATAACTGTAAATAGCGTTGACTGGTCTCACACTCTCAAAGGAAGGGTCGCGCTGCAGTATACCCCAGGCATCTGATGAGACCCAGCACAGCACCACCACAAGACATGCCATTCCTTGTTACTCTAAGTCCAGTCAAAGCCCAGGCAGCACTGCCTCTCCCGGGACCAGTGGATATTAAAGGTAAAGAAATTTCAATACTGATGCCTCCCCCCACCTCTCCACATAAGTGGCACGGGGTGTCACAGTGTTACGAAGTTAAAGTTTCCCAGGCTCCAACAATGCCGACTAGAGCCCAGGGACACCCCTTCCCCGCCACGGAGGCAGGGTGACCACGTGCGGTGGCAGCAGCCAGGTGGCAGCTGCAGAAGCATCTGGGATGGTGCCGACCCCGCGGCCACGCTGCACTGGCAGCCCTGGCAGGCCAGGACGTTATGGGGCCAGGACGGTGTGGGGACAGAGCATGGGGAAGGAGCAGCATGTGGTTTGCACTGCCAATGGGGCAGTGCGAGCACGCGCGGTCACAGCAGCCCAGCCCTGGCTGTAACTGCAGAAGTGGCGGTGTGGCCGAAGAGAAGTCTAGGGATTCTCAGGGGGGATCTCCCTAGGCAGACAGGGCACAGAAATGCTTTCCTTTCCTCCCCTGTGTTGCGAGAGCCCATGGGGAGGAGTTGAAGAGTCTCCTCAGCGCTCCTGATTGGCTGGGGGTGGAACGATGGGTGTGGCCTTCATGCATATTAATGACCTGCGCGTATTTGCGAATTTGACATTTTGCGAGACCTCTGACATGACCCATTTGTCTCAAATGAAGGGGTATAACTGTAAATAGCATTGACTGGTCTCACACTCTCAAATGTGCATACGTGCCCAGCACGCAGTCAATTCTGCTCAGGAATAAAATTGAAATTATTATAACTAACTCACCACTTTTTTAAGCCTTTTTCTGTGCCAGTTGCACCTTTATGCTGGATGGAATTATTTTGGTCTTAAATTATATTTTCCTCATTGAATTTCCTTGTTGCATGCTCCTTTGCATGTTTCATTGCTCAACATTATCATTCATTAGTGTTTCAGCTCCTTTCTTTTGTCTGATGCCCTTCTCCTGTTAACATCAAGTTTCTTTGCTAGTCAAATAAGTTATGTCACTCTTTTTATAAAACCTTGGTTACAGCTTTAAAAAAAATAAAAGCAGGAGGATAAAAAATCTTCAAATGGCTTATTAGAATTCAGTATGACTGGCAAGTGTCATTTAAAATAGAGATACTGCACCTTTAATAAATTTAATCCACGTCTGATTACAGAGGAAGAAAGCTCTTTTTTAATCTTACAGGGCTGGAATATTGCAATAACTGTTCCATCTGATTTTAAAAATAAGATTTGCTAAAGGTCAACGTATCTCCTGGCCACATATGCAGCAACATTGAAATTTCCTTGGCCGGGGAATAAAAAGATTATATCATTAAAAATAAAAGCACAAGGACATCTTGCAAGCCCATAGGGTTTTTAGAAAGAGAAGGAGACATTTTGTTATCAACTAGCAATCATAAGATTTTTAAGCAATATCTCTAATCTGCTTCTCTTCCCCCCACCCCCGCTCCCCACAACCCCCCTTTCCTTTTCACATCAAGGTCTTTTTATCTTCCAATTTTGCATCTAAAGATGAGGTGAATGCCATTAGCTCAATTCAACCTCAAGTGTAGTCAGATGTGCCTGTGATTTCTGAAAAGCACTGTCTAAGGTCACATTAAAATGTATAAGAGCTTTTCTATTCCTGAGAAGGGGGCTTATTACCCATCCATGGTGTAAGGGAGTAATGTCAGTGGCCATAGACTAGGGTGAAAACAAAAGAGATACCAGGGTTTCAGGCTTTTGTCAGAGAACCTCTCTGCCTCCCTTTTATTGCTGTCTGAGGCCCTACAGATAGCGCCACAGACTGTAAACCTGGGCAGCTCTGGGGGAGAGAAAAACAAGTTTTACAGGCTCAGACTCTCCTTCCCTGAACCGTCCTCTTTAGGTGCTTAACTCTTTCTATAAAACTAAAACCTAAGAGCAGCACTTCACACCCACTGAGGGGTTTTGCTCCACTCACTTCCCAGCTAGGATCGCCAGCACAACGGGTGCTGCTGAAGCTCAGAGCCTGCCAGAGATAGTGGCACCCATTTTGCTTTGAGCACACCAGTATTCTCAGAAAAGAAACCTGGTAAATGTTACTCGGAATTAGAGTCAGGACAAGATCAGAGCTGCCAAATTTGGCAACAACTTAGAGTGCCATTTTTTTCCCCTTTAATTTAAAAAGGGCTGCCAAGAAAAGTTAATGAGTGTTTACCTGGGCATGATGTCCGTATTTTCCTGCAATTGAATTAAGGAGCTGTCACTCAAGGATAATGCGAGTCATCAGTAAAAATATTGCAGTACCAACAGTTTCTGTTTTCCTTCTTTCTTTAAAAAAAGAAATTAACAGTCAAAAAAAATCATCACAGGCTTCTCAAAAACCTGAACTCATGGTCTGTTCTAAAATATTTTTCAAACGTAATTGTATATTTTAGAGTCAATTCCTGTCTCAGACCTCTCTGTGTGATATTCCATCTTAAAGTATGTTGTAGGTATCCCTTCAGGGCCATGTGCATGGCTCACTTGCAGCAGTCTGATGTCTTTAAGAGACTGCAGGCATGCTCTTTCTACTGTACAACTCTGCACTGAACTCCCATGACCTGCTACAGAATATACACTTTCTTAGTGATCTACTGCTGAAGCTGCAGGTAGGTCTTTTCTGGAAAAACAAGGAATTATTTCCACAACTTCAACTGCCATTTGCCCTAAGGAATGGGCAAACTAAAAGAATGAGACAGGTTTTTTCTTCCTTTTTTCATTCCCCCAGCAGCAGGTCTGATTCATCTCCTCTCCAAAGCACATTAAACATAATCTAATTTATAAAAGGTGGGCCAAATGTATTCAGGGCATAACACTTCTGAATGTTACACCAGGAGTTAATCTGACCCATAATTTTCCAGTTTGGTAAATTTTCCCATCTTGCAACAGTGATGCCAGTTAAGTGACTCACTGTGATGAGATAATATAGTGACTTAATTACGATTGTGAACAATGAAGTTACCGTGCCATTTGTGCACCTTAAAATGGCTCACAAGCCAGTAAAGGTAATTCCTGGCTTTACTGTGTACCAAGGAGTTCATTAGAGGGAATAATAGATTGATAAATCTCTTTCTTTCTGAGTAGGGTTCAGAGCTTCTGCAATATTTTTTCATGGCACTGTATATTTTCAAACTTTGCATCTGAACTCATTAGTTTTTTTCCCATACAAGCAACTCCCTGTGAAAAGGGAGCTAAGGCATGTTTGCAGACTCCAGGCAGCAACACAGATCTATAATGCGGTCTGCACAATCGTTGTGGCATGCAAAGAAAATCACTCGTGCACAGGAAGCTTTGACGTCTCTGAGATGTGTTTTGTCTCGTAGACGATAGCTTGAGTAGAAACCACTCTGTTTCTGTGTGCTGACAGTGCAGTTGACATGTACAGGTGATCCCAGTATAGGTTTCGTCTATCTATTCCAAGAACAAATAGCAAGAAATATTCAACATCCTAGTCTTTTAGCCCAGGCAAGGCAAAGCTCTCCTCAAGTTGCTCCGTTCAAGATGATATCCAAAGGCAGGCCACCTCTAACCACAGCTCTTCTAATCCTTGTAAGATACAATGTGCTGTCTTTGTCCCTTCTTGAGAAAAAATTGCCATCAGTTTCACAACAACCACTCCTGGCCTCATGTGACAATAGATATGAAAAATTGAGCTCTTGGTTACATCACAGTATTTATTTGTCGTTTGGTTTTGTCAATGTTGTCACTTTCCATCAACCCCATGGAACGCGGGCAGTAGACAGCTGAACTCTTCAGTCTTCACCGCAGCCTCACCAAGTCTAGAAGCCAATGCTTGACCTCAGTACAAAGCACATCTGGTGCCTCTCACAGGACTGAAAGTGCTTCCTCTACAGACAACAGCCAGCCTGGGATCAGAAGGATGAGTTAAATACATAACTTCAAATATAGTCAAAGTTTCAGTAGGCTACTTGGTTGTTTTCCACACCCCACATGCCAAATACATCCTCTAAATTACTTCCTTATTTGTCATTTATGTACTTTTGAATTTTAATGAATAGTTCTCTCGTTCTTTGCCAAACTCCTATATTCATAGAAAGCTGGCATTTCACAAATATCAAAGAGTGCTGCTAAGTGAACCAACCTCAGAGAAACTCAGGAATCATCATTCAAATTCCCTGTTAAAACAGGAGAACAGCTAAGTGACATTTATCTGTTAAAATACAAATAATATTTCTGCTTATCGCTTCTGTGCTCCTGCACAGCCTTAGAATGCCTCCCAAAGTGTTTAGGCTGCAATTTGGTTATGATGCTTTGAGCTCAGGCTTCAAAACCGACACCAATATTAATCAGATTGGGCTTTCTGTTTTCTGCTGTTCTTTCTAATAGGAAGGCTCATAAAGAAATTGACCCCTCTTTATTTTGGCAGGCATTTGACAGTAGATCATCTTTCTTTTAGTAACCCACATCCCTGTTTCCACAGTAATACCGCAGTATTTCCACAGTAATACTGCAGAGTGTGGACATTAGCCTATTGATAACTACACAATGTGAAATATTTATTTCATATGCATCTAGTTTTTATTCTATTTATTTATTTATTTAGAAGGAAGGGGTTTTTTTCTGATAAGCAATCTTTGACTTAAGGAACAGCTATAATTTTGTTTAGGGAAGATGAAAGACCTCCTCAGAGATCAAGGAAAAGAAAGGGAAAGAAACAAACCTGAAATCAGCCCAGGTGATTTTTTTCACAGAGCCTTCCAATACAATATATTAGCAAAGAAAAACAAAGACAGGAATCAAAGAGGATTCGACTATCTTCTATGATGAGAAATGGCTGCTTTGTTTAGATGGTCTTCACTAAAACAGAGACAGCGACAATTTCTCAGGCACAATTTGTCTTGTTATGTGGGCTTTAAAATAATCTGACCAGAGAAGCTTTTACTTAATGCAAAGAAACAAGTGTGTGCTTTTATCAAAGATGAATAATAAGAATACTAAAGTCATAAAGTCACTTTATGTGAATGGAAATTCTCTATGGGAAACAAGCAAGAAGAACTAGAAGTATCACTAAATAATTGAAAATAGGAGTGCAAATGAAACCTTGTAAAATGATTCTCATAACCAGAATATCAGTACGGACAGGTTCGATTTTTGTAGAAGAGACGCAAAGGGAAGAGACAGAGGAGGGATGGTTTTGTATGTGAAAAACATCTCCAATGCCAGCAGATGACAATATGAAAATGGAGAGCAAGGTAGTGAAGTTCTTGGACAAAGACTAAAGGAATGAAAATCAAAGGGGAATGTACAGGAGGTAAACGCTATAGATCACTGAGACTGGTGGAACGGAAGAATAATAATTCTTGGACCTATTCTCAAGATACTTGTAACCACAGGATACCCTCCCCACTGGAGAGTATAATTTCCCAGATATTTACTGTACAGCTAGAGAGAGATACAGGTTACATGAAAGAGATTTTTAAATTGTGTGGGAGACAGCTTCATAATCCTGACAGGAGAGTTTCCAACTGGAAGAAAAGTTAACCTGGAAGTAATTCTTCTTCAGAGGCTTGAAATAATCATGGAGAAGTGCTCAGTAAAGAAACTTAGAATGTGTTAACTACCATTTTCTTGCCCTGAGAGAATGGCATTCATGGCAAAGAATACATTTTAAGAAGCCGTGTGTAGAAATGTTAATTTAAACCCAGTTCTCCTGCCTTCAAATCAGTGATAAAGCAATCATTGGTTTTATTCTTTGATGCTGGATTCATCTTTGTCTTGAATTCAATTCACATTGAGATGAGAATTTGCAGCACACCATCAATTCTGCACGAAGGGGACAGATTCACCAATGACAGGTTACAGAAACACGGTCTGAGACACCAAACCCAGGTGCCAAATCCTACTGCCTAGTCAAGAGAGAGACATCTCCCCAGGGTGTTCCAACTCACTTAAGATCTGATTGCCCTCTGGATATGACTAGGTTTCTATGTGAAATACCTTAGGCACCCAGAGTTAGGAAGAATTAATCCCCTTTTCAATCTTCATGCGGATGCTGTTATGCTCCCACTAAGAATATTTTTATGTGAAGCAGCTTACTCTGACGATATCCATATGGAGAGCGGATAGGAAATAGTTTCAGTGTTGCGTACTCTATCCTACTTTTCCTATCTAAAGAAGACTGATGGATATATTAAAATTCATCTGTGAGAAAGCAAGCTGTGAAATCTCAAAGTACATAGCAAGCAATTGGTTTTAGGGTCTACATGAAGTTCGCAGCCATTGTTTAACCATAGAATGGTGGCCTGGGGTATTTTTTTCCATTTTTCCTAATGAAGCTGGAAATAAAGCTCTCAGGTGGGAGAGCTGAAGCAGGACTCTTTTTCTGAGATAGATTGGTTCCCTGTCTTCTTCCCAGTAGAGCTGTGCACATTTGGTTCTCTGTCTTCTTCCCAGTAGATTCATGTGCACATTTTCCCCGTGGGCGTTCGCCTGTGAGTTGGACTAGATGATCCTTGTGTGTCCCTTCCAAATTGGAATATCCTGTGAACCTGTGAACCCTGATTTAAATTAATCTTGACTCAATAAGCATGAACAATTGCACTGTACACCCTATTCCTGAGATTCTTTTTATGCCGTATGTAGTATAATTAATATTTTGCCATTTCTAGTAGGTATGTCTTACCTAGGATTTGATTTGCCTTTTTTACAGCCACATCATTTCCAATGGCTTAGGCACATCTCTGTGTAATAGTTTGCAATGTTTGAGTTGCAGGAATTTTTCTTCTGCCTAAACAAGTCTCCTTTTTTCCTAGCAGAATTTCTAATTACTGTTTCCTAAGGGAAGTACTTTGCACTTTGTACTACTAAATTTAAACCAATATGTAGTACTAATATTCTCCAGATCATTTATATTTCTTCTTTCAGGTTTTGGAGACATAGAGCCAGTTACACAGTGATGTATAGAACCAGTTATACAGTGATGATGGAAACTCTCATGGTTTCTTGTAGCATGAAATCTGGGGCTAGCAGCAAAGCCCAGAACACAGAGAAAAATCTTCAGACTGTGTAAATCAGCAAAGCTCCTTTGATTCAGTTTTCACAAGGATGTGGCTCTAAATCTCTAGCATGTGTTCAAAAAATGTAGTCCAGTTAATGCGGAAGAAAATCCAAGTGCTATTGTTCTTTTGAGGACTGAAGATTATTATTCATGAAATGCACTGGGACAAGAGAAATCTCATAAAGAAAAAGCAAACCAAGAAAAAAACAAATATGTAACATTTAAAATTAACTTGAAGATTTTTATCTTAGTATGGAAAATAATTTTTCTACCATAGATTTGAGATGTTAATAAGTTTTCCCCTATGCAGACTAACTTGAAAAGAATACAAATGTCATAATCTGGATTAAAATCATTCCTACTCTGTTTGAGATATACATCTTGTAATCAAGAATATCCAGGTCCCCCTTTCACAGGCACTGCTATATTCCCCAGGGGTTTTCCATGCTGAAGTTAACTTATGCAGGTAGAAAATTTAGACAAAGTAAGACTTGGAGCATTAACATGCAGGCCAGGAATTTATACACCCGAAAAAGATGGATGAATTCATTTTAAAACTGATTTTGCTAAATGCACAGAATCTCTTAAGGACTGTTTCTTCTCCTGGGTTCTCAGAGCTCTCTCTGAGTTCAGAGTTTCAGCTCCTTACTGGATAATCACTGAGGCAGTTTGTGATAAGTATCATGCACAGTGATGGAAGCAGTTCAGAGTTTCTGAAAGTAAGGTAAATAGGCTTCCATTAATTGGAAAGAGCACTCTTTAATTACTTTTCTAGCCTGGACTAGCCTATTCTAATATATATAATAATTCAGAATATACTAACTAATGTCTACAGAATTTTCATTACAAAGGATGAAGAGCTGTTTTTTGGAGCCAAAGTTAGTTATGCCATTGATTTTAACAAGGTCAAGAATTCACAGAAAAAGTTGTTTCTGACTAGCACTCCTTACTTGTGTGAGCAAGAGCAAGTCACTTCTCCAGACTCCTGTGGTCTCTCCCGCAGTTTGTTTTTATACTCAAGCCTACTAGCACAGAAACTGTCACCCAGATTTTTTTTTACTGGACCCGAAAGGGTGGGAAGAGCAGCACACAAAAGGTCTCAAGGTACTTAGAAAAGGCTGATAAAAATAAAATAAATCTAACTTGTTTTTGCTTTTCGCGTCTAGTATATCCTACTCTCCATTTTGATTATGTAGTGTACAAGAAAATGGAGTGTCTTGTTGTTTAAAATCTAATAATTTTATGTTATTATGAAAAACAGAGCCTAATCCTTCCCAAGTGACTTTCTCTGCAATACTATTTTTATACTCTCAGAAGTTAATTTCCAAGTTTAAAAGTCCACCTCTTTCCAGTGCACAGTAAATGGAAGGCATTCTTGCATCTGGTACAAAACATCATATTTCTCTGTATTGCTGTCAGGATACCTTTGTCTTTCTTTTGAGATAGGATAACCATAACTGCACTCAGTATTTAAGGTAAAAAGTATGTCATGAACATGCATAAGAACGTAATGATGCTATTTATTTACCTATTTACCCTAATCATTCCTAACCTTCCCTTTGCCTTTCTTGAGCTGAACCTTCTGAACAACCCTCTGAAATTATTTAAACATCTCTTGGCAGCTATAACATCCTGTCCATAGATATATGCAGAAATTAGCAGACAAGTATTATAGGGAGGACTCCGCCCACTGTATAACTGTTTTGCAGTTACCACCATAGAATTTCATTTGCCATCTAAAAACAGAGTGACTTTGGATCATGACATACGTCAATCAAAGCTACTAAATGAATGCTAGTCAAAAGTCACTTTTGGTAGATAATGCTCTTAATAATTTTTTTATTAATTGATCCTGTTTTATCCAACTCAACTCGGAATTATTTAGGAATCTGACTAGGTTGTGCAGTCTCACTGGAGATTGAAAACAAGAAGTAATATTGATGGCAGATTAAATTATACTGATGTAATCTTATAGGAGCAGACAGCATACAAGAAAACACAGTTGATGCTCCATGTGGCAATTACAGAATTTAGCTGTAGCACTTCGGTTGAATACTTGTACCATCTCCTAATTAAATGATTCCACTTCACAGGATTGCCATATCGTTCTCTGATTGAGTAACTAAAGGACTGCACAAACTTCCATCATCTTAGCAAAGTTTTTTCCTTTTCTTCTTTTTCTTTTGGTCTTAGATGATCCGTCTGCTTCTGCGTCTGTCATAAGGTAGAAAATACGTGTAAGAGTGGAAAACAATTCTGAAGAATGAGTAAAATAAGATATTATGTAACTCAGCATTCCCTGAGATACATATGTTTTCAAAAAAAGTGCACCCAAGTATCCTTTCTTAATTATATGCTAAATTCCTCCTGATTCTGATTAAAGAAAGCTTCCATTCTTTTCAAAAAATTCAGGTATTCTATATAAATAATATCTACGATAAGTGAGGAGAATGTTCTCTTATCACTTAGCCAAGGAGGGAATCATTTAGTAAGTAACGGCAGGACCCTGATGCCATCCCTCCACTGCACAGGCTATCAGCCGAAGAGCACCAGACAGCTGCAGTTTTACAGAAGGATTTTTGGAGTTCTGTGACATTACAAAAACAAAAACAAACAACAACAAAACCCTTTTTTTCACTTTTGTTCTCGGTATACTAAAAGCATTTCAGAATTTTATTATATCTATAAATAAATATTCTAAACTAACATATAAACACAATTTTTACAGATACAGATTTAATAATATACATTGAAATTATATGGTTATGCTTTTGTAGCTATGAATAAGGACATGGTATTCTAAAAGGTCTATATAAAAACATGGGAAATTATCTACTGTAATATCAGGGACTAAAGCAGTTGTGTCCATGATGTCCTGCTATTTAATATTTTCATATGGATCACATAGATATACAGGTAGAGGGGAAACATGAAGTCATAGTTCTTAACTGACTCGACTGGTCGACGACAAAAAGGCTGTGGATGTTGTGTACTTGGACCTTAGCAAAGCCTTTGACACGGTTTCCCACAATAAGCTACAGGAGAAACTTGTAAAGCACGGGCTGGAAAGGAACATTTTATGCTGGGTCACAAACTGGTTGGAAGGGCGAGCTCAGANCTGGAGGGTAGGCCCTACGAGGAGCGACTACAGGAACTGGGACTGTTCAGTCTGGAGAAGAGGAGGCTCAGAGGGGACCTCATTGCTGTTTACAGCTACCTGCGGGGAGGTTGCAGCCAGATGGGTGTAGACCTCTTCTTCCAGGCTGACGACACCAGAACGAGAGGGCACAGCCTCAAGCTACGCCACGGGAGGTTTAATCTTAACATTAGGAAGCGGTTTTTCACGGAGAGAGTAATTGCATATTGGAATGGGCTGCCCAGGGAGGTGGTGGAGTCGCCATCCCTGGAAGTGTTTAAGAGAAGACTGGACGAGGAGCTTAGTGACATGGTCTAGCTGGGGGGTGTAGGGCTGGGTGACCCTGGGCCCCTTCCGGCTCGGAGTGGCCTGCTAGACTGTGAGGCATCTAGGCTCTGGGATGTGCTCTTGGTCACTGTACGGGTATTAGATGGTGAGTTGGACTAGATGATCCTTGTGGGTCCCTTCCAACTCATAATTTTCTGTGATTCTGTGATTCTGAACTCATTCAGGAGCCATGAACATACATGACATCCCATCACATCACTCTTTATTCTGAAAAAAAGGGTGAGCCAAACCAACTCTTCTAGAACATCTCTGAATTGGATGATGAGTTAATTGCCATAGCTTTTCCTATGTTTACACGTCACACAAATCTAATAGCTTACTGGCAATTTTATTTTAAAACAACCCTCATGTTCAACTTAGGATGCATCAGTAAATGCAACTTTTAGTGCATAGCCTGGAACTAGCTTTCACAAATTTTCAAATTTACCTTGTAAATCTGGAGAACACCAAAATTAGGTTCTCATCCTCTGTTTAGAGAAGAGAAATTACACATGTGGTTTGCAAAATGTTTCCCCAGAAGGAGAACACTAAACATCTGAGTAATGCATGAGATTTACAAACTAGAGCCTGCAAAAGTTTTTTTCCAGGAGTAGCAATGATTAAGACAACCTGCCAGAGCTTTATTTATTAGCTGGGCTCTCTGTGCCAACTCCACAGGGCTGGAGGCATGAGCATGCGTGCACTCGTACACACATGTGCACATGCACACACAATGCACTTGTTGTTGCAACATGCTATTAAGATATTTCCTTCCTTTCATACAGAAAGCATTATAGAGGATTAACCGGCTCTCCCTTTCTTCCCAGCACACTGTGAGTCTCCAAACTCATAATTCGTATAATTCTGAAATTCAAACTGGAGGAGGTTTTCCTCATTCTGTGCAGATCAAAGGAAAACAAGGGAAAAAAACAAAATTATGCCTCATATACAATGCAAGGGCCTCTTCATTTCTAAGTTATGCAGATGACCCCTCCGCAAAAATAACAATCTCTAGGAACTTGGAAGAAGAAACTGTAGTCCCAGTTGCTTTGACCTAAATAAAGTGTCTGTGTAATTATCTTCAGCTGGGCTTGCCAAAACATCATTTTATACTGTTCAAATGCATATTCTAAGAGGGGATGGAAATTTGAGGGACAGGATGGCAAGCAAAGTACATTTTATTTCTCTGAACAATTAGAAAGATTATAATAATACAGCAAATACTGTGCATCCTGCCACTATGTGCCATCTTCCATCCCAAAGGATCTCAAAGGGACTTGTCACTAATTCCATTTTTCTCGTTCCAAAAAATAACATGTCAACCTTTAACTATTTTGTTCCATGAAGTATAATACTTACTCAAATTTGCTACTACGCTTTTCATCTTTGTGAAACTGCCAATGTGCATTTGTTTGGACTTTTTTTCCAGTGTCTTGGGAGTCCATACAATCTTGACAAACAGGCACCTTTTCTCAAATACAAGCCAAATTTTTCTCATAAATCATACTATCCTTCTTCATTGCAGGCAGTTTACAGACTTTTTACTCAAATATTGGAGATGATTGGGCAATTTTAGTTATGCAATAAGAAAACTGATGAAATCTTATTTTGAAAGGATTTGCATGGGAACAAAATCTCAGTTCACTTGGTGAAAATTAAGGAAATGAGAAGTGAAAATTTTCTTTCTTTGATGAATACTTCTTTTTAAAAATAGAACTTTTGAACAAAATGTCTATTAAACAAATAAATCAACAAAACTTATAAATTGATAATTCATTATACTAGAAAACATGATTTCTAGGATGATGTAAGAGTTCAATAGCATAACATCGTTTTCATTATAGAAGTACAGAGTGATTTGTGAGATATACACCCCGACAGCTGCCTGAAACAGAGGGTATGTCAAAAAATAGGAGAAATTTATTCTCCATTTGCAAAGGTCCTGCAGATATTTAATAAAAGTTCAATTTCCTCAAAATCTAGAAAAATAGAAAAAAGGAGTAAACATTTCAGACTTTGTCCTCATTATCCTAAGCTGACATTTCCTTAACCTGACAAGTTAAATTCAGGAGTCTTTGAGACTTGACTGTAACTTTGAGAGGGATTTTTTATAGAGAGAAAATTATTCCCTGACTTGGAGTCTGGCCAGGGCACTGCAGAGAGCAACATTTTGAGAGAAAGCGATCTGGTCAAAACAAGGGATATACTCATGCTAAACTGTTTATATAAAACTCTCCCCCTGGCATCAAGACAAGCTGTCAGACTCTACCACAGTGACCATCCCAAACAAAGCAGTAAAGCATTTCATCACGAATGTTATCCCACACTGTGCAATTTCAGACAATAGACACTGGTTTTTTAGCAATGAGTTTGAGCAATTTACCAGGAAATGCGAAAGCTGCTCAAGTAGAGAAAGGAAAAATTTCCAGCCTATTACAGAAAAGTTCAATGAGAAACAAAACAGGATCTCTCACACACATGATCTTATTAGGTTGATATCTAGTTGCCTGCCAATAGTCCCTGTGCTGTTAGAGCTTTATCAGAACCAACAGTGAAAGGATAGCTAAGGCAAAAATTGAGACTTCCAAAGTCCAAAGCATACAGTAAGTGATGAACTAGCAACATCTCAAAACTACCATCAGGAGACCCTGTTGGGATCAAGTGCAACCTCATGAGAAATAATATATTTGTGAGGAATATACGTGTGTTGAACAGATAAAGTTTCAATCATGTAACACAGCAGTAGCTGGGTATATTATTCACAAATATCACAGATATGCACTTATTATAAACTCAAGACATTAACATGAAGGTGGTGCTGAGACTCAATCAGCAGGATGTGGAAAGGAACATAGCAGAAAAACACCCAGGAAACATCAGAACAGACTTTCAAAACACTCTGCTAACAGAAGAACCAAGTAGAAGCCAGTCGCTTATCATCACAAGAATAAATTGCATTGGCACCAACATCAAGATGCCTGCAAGGTAAACACAAGTCTTTGTACAACACTGGCATGAAAAAGAAACTCTCTTAAACTCTGAAGAAAACATGTTAATTCTCCAAAATAATTGGAAGCTCAAAAACACTATCAGAGAACTTGATGTAAAATGGTGTTAAGCTATATAATTGAGGAGAATTTTAAACGTATAAGAAAGTTCTCCTAACCACATTTAATGTTGCTATCTTAGGTACAGTAAAAATCACATTAGGAAAGATGGCTTCCCAAGAACGGATATTGTGTTTTGTTAGGCTGCTTATGTGATACATTTATATCAAATATCTTTAAAATCTTTTCATTAAAGAAGTGCCTTATGAGAGAGGATACTATTTTATAGGAGGGACTAAAACTAGAGCTACGGACAATCTCTGCTCTCTCTCATTTTGTGCTTAAACATCAAACAAGAAGGACATCACTTAGTTCACCTTTCTAGCTTACCTGATAACTATTAGCACGTCCTTTCAGGGAAGTATATCTTCTAGGTGCTGTCTCTTCTTTTTTCCCATGAGTGCAGTAAAGATGAAGGTACTGATGTCTTTCAAATGAAGTGAAAACAGCTGTAAAGAGAAGACATTGTCTAGGGTTCTGAAGAGACATGTTATTTGTCACCTTCTGTGTTACCTGTTAGTGCTGTGTTGACTTATTGCTGTTTTTCTCTTTAAAGTGGATTTCACATTTGTCTCCAGCAGCTTCTTTGCCTTCTGTGGGCCTTTGGGGTTTTTTTGGAGGGGGGTTATCTGCAGGTACAATGCATGTTGTTTTTCCCATATTGTTTCTGTACACTCTGACTCAAAATTTAATATTTCATTTCTCATTTTCTACAACATAAAATTGAAATATTTTGAATTAACTTTTCTCTTGAGACTAACCTCCACTAAGCATAGGAACAATCACATAGCACTCTGTATGCTATACTGCGGGTAGAAATGAATGGTCTCCCAGTGTCCTAAGCCAACCACACTCCACTCAACCACAGTTAACAAAGTACTAAACCTGACATAGTAAGTCCAGCTGATAATGAACCCAGATATGCTAATGCCAAGAAGGCAGATGACTATCTCACTCTTTATGATGTTCCATTTTTTGCAGCTCAGCAGGCTTATGTCCTCCTACTTGTCAAATGAGTGTGCAGCTCACACACTGTTGTCAGAGCACCCACCTACAAGAGGAAGCCAGGCCAATGGATTCATTTCATGTATCTACAGCTACTAAATATTTGCAATGAATGAAAACATACATTCAGATTACAGCTTTCCCCTGCTAAGACTCATGTTTAAATAATTTTCAACTTCCTTTTTAATTATGTGCCTTAAAGCCAGCTTTCCAGATTGAATCTGTACTCAGAAGGCTGACTGTCTTCTGTAGGGGAAGAAGAAATACATGAGAACAAAGCTGAGGGGCTGAGGACCCCAGTGCAAGCAAACATGGTGAGCAGATTTGGATATGAATGGCCTGCCTGCAGAGCAGAAAATTGCCACAGATGAGAAGAACCTCTGATTCTCAGCCCCAGTCAGCAAAGACAACTTGAAATGGGAAGGCAACTAGAGTCAGCTCAGCCTTTTAATACCAGAATTTGCCCCCTCTCAGCTCAAATTCCAAAAGTACTGGAAGCTGCTGCAAGTGTCCTGAATTTTTGACCTTTCCTTTTAGAACAATGTAAATCATGTGAGAGGGATCAGCTGAGGAAGCGAAGGCAACAATAACCCCATGAGGCCTTCCCATTACACATCACTCCACCAAGACACCACTTAGAGGGACAAATAAATCCATTAATTGTTTTCCCCTAACTACATCACACGCATCTCTTATTCAGCGAACCACTGTCTCCTGTACACCCTGAAAAATCATATTTTATGATTCCATGATCAGAACTTGTAAGAAACATCACATTCAACAATGTCTGCTGTACAACAATTGCTGATGATTGAATATGTCTGATGGGTACAGGCGATGAATTCCAAAACCACTTTATCATTTCAGTTCTCCTTGTGTGATTTACATGAGATTATTATTAAAGGGTGGTTGTTGGTTGTTTGAAGTTTAATTTCCAGGATTGTCTTCAAAGCTCCACTTCCAACAAACAACTAAAAAATTTGTTTTCCCCATTGAAAATAGTTCCTGATTTTGGGAAGTATTTGAATTGTTTATTATTAAACCTTCTGTGCAAAAATTATCTCCCAAAGGCAAGCAGTCACTCCAGGTACCACCTATATGCACCTACAGACTCCCAGTTAATCAATGTGGGAGCAGAACTGAAGAATTTCTTCTTTCTATCACAATTATTTTTTTCGCCTCTGCCTATCTGTACCTTTCTCTTTAAAAAAGTGTTATTTGCTGTCATAGCTTCAGACTCACCATGTAAGTTAAAAACATGTCCTGTCTCCATTACATGATTACAGGCAGACTCTCAACTCTGATAGTCTATGAGCTAAAGTCAGGGAACGTGAGCCAGCTGTTACAAAACAGTTTTCCTGGAAAATAGCCACCAGACCAGCAGTCAAACTAGGACATTCTACATACAAGGAAGAATAAAATATTAAAAAAAAAAGCACAGCAGTACAACACATGATTTTAATAAAGTCAGGAATGCCATGAAATGTCCAGAAGAAAACGTGTCTATACTAACTGCTAAATTTGATGAACCATGAATGTTCACTGCAAGAAGAGTACCATGGCACTGAAATACTCACCCCAGCATCTTCACTTTTCATTAAAATCCGCTGCAGAAATTCAGGTGTCTTTTTGTCCTGTGGAAACTTGGATACTTGCTCATCTGAGCATCTGAGAACATCACAATATGTGATGTGTCTCACATCCATCACATGTTATTTGTTCTATCATCATCTCCCCGTGGAGGAGGAGTATGTGGCACCAGGCCTCTTGTTTTCCTAGGGTTTGTTGGGTCTTTTTCTGTTTTTGTCTGCACATGTTTCTGCATACTGGATAAAGCAAGGTCACAAAGCATGTCTCACACTTGGAGTGGAAGTCTGTGAGACTTATGATAGTCCTTAGCTTCTTAGGCTTTTGTTTTAATTGATGGAGAGCTTCTCTAATGTTCTGTTTCCCTCACAGGTAAGTATTGTCCAAATGGAAGAGTGTTCTCTCAAACCAGAAAAGCAAAATTATGAGTGCCCACCACCAGAATACTATTTATGTAGCTTTCTAGAAACTTCAGTGAATAAATCTCATGTGTCTCCTCAAGAATTCAAGTAAGTAATTACAGTTTCAAGTAAGAAACTGTGGCTTCAGCCTACTTCTAATCAGAAATGACTAAGCCTAATGATTCTCACACTATGAACCATGACAACAAGAAAAAAATGTAGGTATTTTAGGTTAATTTAACACCCAAAACAACTTCTGTAAGAAACGTTCAGACTGTTTAACTTCAGGAGAGAACTTTGGGGACAAAGACTGAACTCACATATGTTCATAGGCCGGGAATTCTGAGCTAGGAGCCTACACATCCCCCAATATGCCCAGACTCTTATGCCAGTTTCCTCATTAAATCATGAGCACAAAACACACCAACACTAACAACAGACCAACACACAAATAACAATGAACATAAGGACTTACAGAGCATAATATTATGTATAATTCAGGAGAAGCAGTCAAGATGTGACAACACTGCATGGCCATGATTGCTGGCATATATCATGAGAGGAAAGAGGATGTTTAGTCAGCTTGCCCAGGATGTAGTGAGAGCTGCTGGCAGCCAGGAAGGACAGTTTTGGGCAGTCAGGGAAATTGCAGGTGGATTAAACATTCTGGAGTGTGTGAGTGTCTCAGTTGCAGGAGATTGAGCAACTGAGAGGACAAGGGGTCTGTGAGCACTCTCATCAGGTTGGGAATGTTGGGAAGTGCTTCTCTGAGTCTGTCTCCAGTTGGCCCTGTAAATTTTGATGTCAAAGCAAAGCCGTTCTGACATGCAGAACTGATAGTACAGAAACCAAGGCAAACAGGAGGGCACTGCTGCTTGTTTGGGTTTGGCATTTTAGGGATTCTGTTACAAATTGCCCAAAGGAACCACTGTACCTGGTGGCTGAAGTTCACAGTGTGTGACTGAAAACCCAAGTCAAACAAAAGGAAGACTATGTCTGTGTGTGTATAAAAATAAATGTTAGCTATCCTGAAGATTCAAAACAAAATTAGTTTATCTAATGTCAAGGAAGGTTACATTTAAGACAATAAATACAATGCCAGGCCACTAAAATAAGAACAGAGAATCATATGTTTACCATATGCATATCAAGGTTTTTAAGTTATCAGAGGGGAAGTTCTTTTGAAAAATGCAAGCCTGGTTTGGCTTGGCGTAAGTTTTCCCCTAGAAATTATAATCAGTTAGGTAAAAATCCACAGAAGACTATTTTGTACAGATCTTGTGTTCTGGATATGAGAAAAACAGGAGTAATTTCATTATGAGATGTCTACTATGTTCTCCAAAACAGGGAGAACATATAGCATCAGGAACTCCATATAGCATCAGTTCTAACCCTACCTTCATCCATGAAAGCACTCTTCTCATGATTTTTTTGCACTAATACAGGCATGAGCATTTTACTGTACATTGCAAGCACTACTTCAAGGCATCATATTCCTGTTGTGTTTCTAAACAAGCCCAGATGTGTTTGGACAGGAGCATATGGGTTAACTGTAACTTTACCATTTATATACTGCACACAAAGAACCAACAATAAAACCTGAGACAAAAAATCAATACAGTTACAGACAAATTAATTATCAATTGTATATGGAGTAGAAAATAATGGAATGAGATCATCCACTTAATTATTTTCATGGTCTGACTCTCTGTGATCCTCTTTGAGTTTAGAAAACTCTCCATGGGTCTGCAAAAGCAGAATAATTGCCTGTTCAGTCCAGTTTTTTCTCCTTCTTCCGCAGTATAAACTCAAGCACACTTCACCAGCTCCTCTTGTACCCTTTGGCCTCAGATCATGCCAATTCCTTCCTTGCTTGGACCCCTTGGTGCTCTCATGCCATATTATCCCCAATGAACTACTTCTAATTTCCAAATCTTTCCCCCTTTTTCCACTTTCTGCTCAGGTGACCAGCAGTGAAACCTCTCTAACTACTCTGCTGACCCTCACCTCCCACAAAACCCTGATTTTTTTTATTGCTTTCCCATCATTCACCAGACCTGGATTTTGTTCCTATGCATTCCTTGTTCTCTCTTTGCTTCTTTTAGTCTATCCCCTATTTTGCATCTTCCACATCACCCAGGCTTTCTGAACCTTCACGTCTCTTTGAAGGGCTTCCATGACCATCCCACTTGCAGCTCCCATAATCTCCTGTGTTTCATGTCTTTGGGTCAAGTTTCCAATTTGAATGATACAGTCACAGACTATCCCTTTCCCAAGACAAGAACGAATGTCCTTGGGCCAAATCCAGATCTGATATGCACCAGGTTGTCTTCCCTGATTTCAGGGGAAGGCTTTAGGCTTCCAGCAGATGAGCAGCTCACAGGCAGCTTTGCCCAGCGGGATGACTGCAGCACATCACAATGAGAGCTGAGTTCTCATTACCCCAGTAATAGATACAGCTAGTTCTGCCTAAAGGCCAGAGGCAGGAGATGGTATATTGTGTTTTTTCAGTTGTGGGTCATTCACAGTTCTGTCAGATACATAATAATCACAGCAGACTTTGTTGGGCTGTTTTCAAAAACTTGGAATTGCTTGGGGAAAAGGGGTGAAAAGCAACAAAAAGACTTAATTAAAGCGTATTCACTGAGGTCACTAAGTTATGACACATACATTTCGTTAAAAAATTACATTTTTGTTCATTGTCAGAAAAACTGGCAATTCCAATTTACAAGGCCAGTTTCTGTCTGTTGACTCCACTGTTCAGTCTGGAGTCTCCCTTAGTGCCAGCATGTGACAGCATTGGCCTCCCAAACCAACACTTAATAGGACAAAGTGTGTTTTTCCAGGTCCTTCAATTCTAGTCCTCCAGGTCCTCCAGGTCCTCCCTCCTGGATTTCCAAATTTTAATTAACAGGACATAGAGGTCAGTAACTCAGACTTTCCACAGTAAGAGATCCTTTCATCAACAGATTATGTCTCTAATCGTGCCTCAGGCACAGCTCTGGGACAGCAGTAGGTGACAGCCCCGTGAGACTCAGCTGCTCAGAGACGGCCCCAGCAGCACATAGTCCCTGCTCCTGCCCCTTCCTCGGGGCAGAAAGTTCTGTCTACCAGCAGCTGCCTACAGCACTCTCTGCAACATCCCAGCCATCCCTCTGAGCCATGGCCCATGGGAGTGAGAACAGCTGAGGAGCTCCACCCGCACACCTGGGCATTGGCAGGTTCACAACATCCGCACTCCTCTGCACGGACACATACATCTGCCCCAACAGGTTTCTCTCCCCAGCTGCAAAATGACTGAAATATTCCACGGATGATAGGTCTCTGAGCAAGATGAATGAATTAAGGGCCGGGGCCAAACCCTCAGCTGTGGAGACTTAGAGCCATGCTAATTTTATGTAATATGGACATTTGTTCTTCCTCTCCTCCCCACCCCCATACTTCCCTGTAAATGAAAACTGTTGTCTAGAAGCAGTAAACTTTGACTAGAGATTATTCTGTTGCTTTGGCCATCCTTCTTTTTCGCTCCTGTTTTACACATCTTAACCCGATAACTTTTAAATTAAAGAAAAATTCAGTGCTTACATAACTTTCAATGTGCCATCCTGACTAATGAAAGCCAGCAAATCTCAAAGTAAAACCCGCCTGAACAATAGTGTTACAAATGAAGAAAGAAGACACTTAGCAGAAAGTTGCCAAGAGAGGCTGTGAGATGCCAGATAAAAGCCAGGGTTCCTATCTGAGGAAACAAGGCAACTGCAAGAGATAAGAAGAGATATATAGAGATTTAAGCTCAAGAAATAGAGCAGGTTTTTTGTAAATCAGGACAATGATATAAAGACAAAGATGAGAAAGAAAACCAGAAAGAACAATATGGAATTTATCAAGACAACACTGAACAAACAAAACAAAACTTGAAAGTATGATAGTAGAAAGAAAGCACAAGAGAGGGAAATAACATTTTATTGCAGTGCTGGGAAAAAAGACAGAACTCTGTAAGTGACAGGGCACAAATCATTAAAAGAACTGAAGTATTCTACAGAGACTTGGAGTCCTGCGTTTAGAGCAGCTAGCCAAGAAAAGGGGTTTTGCCTTCAAAAAGCACCTCTGAATTCATAAATGAATGAAATGCGTGGCCTGACCAAAGCATACAGTAGGTCAAGGCACAGGAAGGCAGTTGCCTTTGATAATCCATGCAACAGCCTGTCAAACAGCAGTGTGCCCTTTCTGATGTCTGTTTGGTGCCCTGTATAAAAAAGAGCTGTTGGTTCCCCTTGCAGGAGATATTTGTCTCCCTCACAAAGAATACCAGGGTAGTTGGCACAACTGATTCTCTGAGCAGAGCTGCTGAGAACTGACTGGACATAGAGATTTTTGTTTTATTTTTGTTTTATAATATGAGCCACAGACATAGGAATATTCTGAATGAACAAATACGGCATCATGGCTACAAACATGCAGCACGGCCCTGACTAGGTCTTTGAAGATTGTTTCAGAAAATTTTAACAAGCTGCCATGAAGTGCATACACCAGCCTTTAACATAAGCCTCACAGATTTGACTCAGTCCCCAACTATGGCCTTGGCAGCAATCACAGAATCACAGAATATTCTGAGTTGGAAGGGACCCACAAGGATCATCGAGTCCAACTCTTAAACAGCACCACTGTCTCTCTGACGGGAATCAAACCCTCAGGCTCCCGCATGAGAGACAGGGACACTCACCACTGTAATAAAGTGGAATGTGCTGGGTCAGAACAAAGGTCTGCATCTTTTTTCTCCAGCAGCACCCAAATACAAGAGCACATGAAGCCTGTAAGATCAAGGCAATATGTACAACATTTTTCTAAATAGTCTTCCAGTTTCCAGCCCTTTGTGACTCAGCAACTTCCTAGGCCAAAGGTGGTTTCTGTGTATTCAGGAATTCTCAGAAGATTTCCTTTCTGCAAGCTTGCAAAACCTCCCCTTTAAGGCATGTAAACATTTATAAAGATGTATCAAGGAGAGCTGCAGCATACCTGCATACAGGGTGAAAAATCACTTCTGACCTTCCCCAGCCAGCATCATTTCATCCATCCTTATCAAACAATATGATTTTACAAACCTCAGACACCTCTTTCATGGTCTTGAGCAGTCTTTTCATAGTTGTTTTGTTTCCATATCTTGGATCTTCCTTATGTACCTTCTCTGCATAAGAACCATGATGAACCACTTGAAAAAGCAAGCACTGTCAATGGTCTTCGAAGCTGATCTGTGGACCAGTGGAAGGAAGTTTCATATCAGTATTAATGTGGGGAGAGGAAGGAAGCAGAATGGAAAATATTTTCTTTCGAAAAAGAAACAGGAAAGATTTGAGAGTACTTTGAAATTAACTTCTTTGGGCCCAACATGTGTGTAGACATGTAATGCTGGTGTAACAGAAGTATCCTGTATAAATAAAAGATAGAAGAGCACTCCTCAACTCTTTTGAAGCTACATGGCCCTGAAGTAGCCCAGCAGAAGGTGCCAGATCTGCAACCAACCCATCTTCCCTACTGTCTTATCACACTGGTCCAGGTTGCCACTGCCCCAAAAGTCAAAACACCTTAGGGGATAGCAGGAAGACATTCCTTCCTCTGAGCTACCTAAGCAGCTTCATTCTCCCCTTACTCTATCTCAGAGGAGCTGATTTTACACTGCCCTTATCTTAACCTCCATTTAACAATCTTTAACTCTACAGTGCCACTTAATTTTAGTAAGATCAACCACAGATTAAGAGACTATTCAGTGCAGGAGTGACCCTACCCTCCAATTCTCTAAGAATCAAAGCCTGGGAAGTATTTCACAGCTGGTGAAATACTTCCTCTCACAGATATTTAAGGGACCAATCTATTTGTTTATATCATTCATTTATTCTAGCCTAAGAATCAAGTGCTTTCCTGCCTAGGGAGAACACCAACAGTGGCAGAGCACTAATGGACAAACCCTTACAAAGAAAAATAGAAGAAAACCAAGACAAAACACTTGCAAATCCTTAAATCTTCTTCAACATCACCTTCAACCCTCTGCCACCAACTCCATGGTAATTGCTAACTCTGTGGGTAAGGTCTCCAATTAGGCAAACTGCAGAGGGTAAACTCTTGGGCTAGATCATGGAGCTTCGGCTGATTTTTACCACCTATCTGGTGGTAAAGATCTGGCCTGGGATCTTCTGTTTTCCTACAGCAAAGGCGAGAAAGAGTATGTCTTATGCATCCTGTTAGCATTCAAGCAAACATCGTGTTTAATATTAGAAGCCGGTATGCATGTGGTTGCTTAGGAATGAGAAACATCCCTTTGCTATGCCCTCCAATACAGCACAGGGTTGCTGTGGGATGTTTTTGTGCATTCTACTTGAGCAGTTACCAGGGTCTAGAGTCCACGGGAACATGACATTGTAATCTTGGTCATGTTTTATTTATGGGGAATAGCACGGCAGATAGGGTAAGTTAACAAACAAAGATGATTGCTTCAGGGGCACTCTCTCGTCCTGAGGTAATTAAGACAAAGTAGTTTCACTGGTTGGGGGATTCATACTGCAGACAACCTTTCCCTTGCCGAAATGATCTGCAGCAACCAGGCCAAAAAGGCTAAATCAGAAGCAATGTGGGTAGTGTTTTATCTTTGGTTAAAGCTGCATCATTAAATGACACTGACAAAAATTATACTTCTTAAAAATCCATATAGCATTATAAGCTATGGAGAAGAAAATGTCAGACTCAGTGATGTGCAGATTTTCAGCTGGAGAGATATCCAAAGAATCACTGCTGAGGCCCGGCATCTCTTTCATGTCTTGAACTGAAAATAGTGACTGTCACCAAGGCCACCCTAACCACAAATCCTGAGAGTTGCTGGCCTGACAAAACGTGTAAACCCAGAGTCAGGCTCAGCTGTCAAAGAATCTCAGCATCACATGGGAAATCTATTCCACCATCAAAGGTCACAACTCAGAGACTTATGGCTGCTCATATTTGTTGGTTATTTGCAAACTGTATGCCTGTGATCACAGCCCTGCAGTACTTGTTCCCGAGGAACTGACAGAAACACATAAAAGGTACAGCGGACATTTCATTGGGAAGTACACAAAGACCCTCCTCCTTATCCATCACCTCTTCTCCCTTCATTTTTCTCTAGTTCCATCCCTTACACTGCAACATGTCATGTAAGAAAACTCCCCCATCTCCTTCTCACACTCCATAATAGGTCAGTGTTTCCAGGTTATGGGTAGGTGCATTGATTGCCTGAGGTCAGTCTGATCCCATGTGGTTTAATGCAGTCATGCTATGCTCAAACGAGAGTGGAGGAAGGACTTGTCCCTTGAAGTTTTTAGCCTGCCCATTCCATCCAATGGGTTACTTTTTACTGATTTGAACAAGCTCTGGGTGAATCTTCTATGGAAAAAACGGATTTCTTACACCTTCCGATGTCACTTGCCTAACAACATGTTTACCAAAGGATGAACATTCCTTTAGGACTAAGATCAAAACCCATCAGAGCTGGACTCAGAAGATCTGTACAAACTCCTGGTTATTTCACTGAATTTTTTTGTATGACCTTCAACAAATAAGTTAGTATTTCTGTGCTTCAGATCCTCATTCAAAAAATGGTTATGTAATAACAGTTTTTTCTCTTACTGTTCATATGTTCTGCCCAGAGATATTAAGTCTCTTGCAAAAGCAGGGTTGTCAAGCTCAGTGCTGCTTTTCTGATACAATTACAGTTATATCCCCTTGTTTCATGAGAAACGGGTCATGTCAGAGGTCTCGCAAAATGCCGAACTCGCAAATACGTGCAGGTCATTAGTATGCATGCAGGCCATGCCCTTTGCTCCACCTCCAACCAATCAGGAGTGCTGGGGAGTCTGTTTGACTCCTCCCCACGGGCTTTCGCAGCACAGAGGAGGAAAGGGAAGCGTTTCTGTGCCCTCTCTGCCTGGGGAGATCCCCCCGACAATCCCTAGATTTCTCTTTGGCCACACTGCCGCTTCCGCAGCTGCTGACCATGTGCGCTCACAGCCCAAACCCCACGCCACTGCTCCCATCCCCTCCCCACCCCTGGTGCTCATGCCCGCCGCGCTCGAGTGCTGCACCCCATGTTGCCTGTCCCGCGCTGGCCTGGCAGCACCATGCAGCGCAGGGGCTTCAGCTGTGGCAGCGGAGTGAGCATGTCCTGCTGGCTGCCGCAGCCAATCCCACTTTCCTGGAGCACTTCTCTTCTCCGCCTGTAGCCATGGAAGCGCTTAGAGTAACAGGGGAGAGCGTGACTCCTGGCCCTCCCTGTGGGGCCAGGCCGGCGCCGCCCCACAGGGAGCTCTGGCACCGTCCCTTGGCAGAGCAGAGGCACTGCGCTTTCATCGGCCGGGTAAACTCGCAAATTGTTGACTCAAAATTGCGAGAAAATTGCCTCACAAATGGGCAGGGTCATAATGCAGAGGTCGCAATACACCAGGGATTCACTGTATAAACATATGGGACATTTCAGAGGTATCAACAATAAAGTATTTCATTTACAGGATTCCCCATCTTTCACTAATAGGCCACATTTGCTGTGCAGAATGCTTACAGCAGTGCTGCTGTCTTCTGTCACCATTAACCCAGAAGAGTGGTCTGCAAAAGCAGAGACAATTTGAAAGGAAGGAGTAAATACACTTAATGAAACCTGACAGGTACCTTTCACACCTTCCCAGGGAAAGACGTTAATTGCCCCCTTTGATTTTAACTGTCCTACGTTGATATTTTAAAATAGATCAATATAGTACAAAACCAGTATCTTGATTGCTCAAACTGTATGTTTAATTAGGGTAATTTGCATTTTTCTCTGAGTTAAATTAAGGGCTAAATTCAGGTTTGGTGGAAGAAGGAGGAGCTATTTCAAAGGTTATGTTGTACTAGCTTACACCTGGTCTGAATCTGGTCCACAGGTCTCTACTTAGGTTTCACAAAGCCTGGGTGAAGGCAAGGTTGCCACTGAACTGCCTTGTTTAGTAAACATTAAAAAAAACAAACAAAAAACCTGCCTTTGCTCTTTTAAAATGCCATTCAAGGAAACCATGACCACTGATTCGTGAGGAAACAAATGGTTTGCCAGGGAAAGGACCTAAGAATTGCATAAGGTGAAATTCCCTGTGAAAGTGTTGTGGATTTGTTTCTTCTTCCAGATACCACAAACATCTTTATAGTAACATTCTTTTATCTTCCTCCTTCACTTTGGCTCCTTCTGCTCTTATTTGGATAAACAACCAAAATATTTTTGATATTTCCTCATCAAACTTACACAGTAGTATTCCAACCATTTCCCTTGCTCCCTTTAGATCTATCCTCCAACTGTTCTACATTTTTCTTGATTTGTAAGGACTGAACCCACACATGAAGTCCTCACCAGTATTGGCCAGAGAGGACATCATGCACTTTACAGGCTACTCTCATTGATATAAGGCATGGTGGTGTCTGCCTTTTTTTGCAGCATCATATTGCTCTCTCCCTGTCACTTATGATCCTTCATATCCTTTTATTTTCCTGGTCAGTGGCTGTTCAGTAAATATTCACATATTAAGATCACTTTGAACACCACCATCAACCTTCAACACAGTGTTGAACTTTCGCCAAACACGGTTTGGTATTCAAATTACGGATAAACATGGTCTTCAGTTCATCACGTAAGGTTTTAATGAAACTTTGTACATAACATCTCCCAGTACTGACTCCTAAAAACCTGCTTTGTTCGCAGAGTGCATCCTTCAAGATGGCTTTGTTCTCCTCAAGCTGTGTCTCTTTCTCTTCTTGAGCAGAAAAGGTATCCTGCAGAGAAAATCGGGAGCATGTAGTAATACAAGCAAACTGAGATATGATGTTTGGTTGGTGGACACAAAGGCAAGACAATTTACTTAGACAATTTACTTTTAGGCATGCAGGTTGTTCTAGTGTCCTTTGTGCTCAAAGGATGTGAAGTCAATTTTTTTTAAACTCCTATTTCACTTAAGCAGCTATCATGTGGAAGAACTGTAGACACACATCACCAGGCATCTGGGCCAAGAGTGTTCTGCAGAAATGTAGAAACTTCCCTTGAGACACAATTACCTGTACAAATTAGTTCATATTAACAGTTTAGGGAGAAGTCAATGGCCAGTCATGCTGGCCCTGAGAAAGAATGACTGAAACCTCATCTGTGGGAAAACAGCATGGTGAAAAGAAATGCACTGGTTTTACATTGAGGAATCACTCATCACCAGGGCTGAAGTGTTAACATGAAATCACATCTGAATAACAGCTAACAAAAGAAACAGTCTCTGAGTATGGAAAATCATATGAACTCTGTAGCCAGAGCTTTTGCACTTCAAGACAAGTACATACTTCTGTGAAAAATTGCATCAGAATGAAATGACAAAAAAGTTACTTAATTCTACTGACTGATCTCTCACATACATTACAGAAGTTCCTACTGACATGCACAGTATACTTAATTTACCAAGAGCTACTGCTTTCTGTTACTCTATTTAAGGGTCGACTTATTGGGAAATCACACTCAGTATCACGAAGCAAGAAAGTAATCGGTACAAAACACCTCTTACTTTAAAATGTCTGAAGAACACCTTAGTCTTTTAGAAAAATATATCAAATACTAAAACCATTTACCAAGCTGAGCTGGATAGCACAAATTGGAAAATAATTCCCAGTTGATAAGCCATCTTCACACAGTAGAGCAATGCTGATTTACATCAGGACATATCCTGCTTTGGTTTGCTACCCCACAAAGGAGAATTGAAAAATTAATTTCTCTAACTGGTTACTAAATATGAAAAAAAAAATCTACTTTCAGATCCACGTCTAGGAAGACAATCCATCTTCAAAGACACATCCCCATCTCCACTGGTCATTACCATTGTTCTGTATACATCTGATGTCGAGTATCATAGTGTCATGACTGAACAAGACATTCCACAGCTGTTGTCAAATGTTCAATGTAGAACAAAATGTGCCAATTGAATTTGTACTGCTGAAGTCCTCCTTTTTTCTCTGATTAGCTTAATCTGTCAGCAAATTGCGGGTTAATCTACCTGACTTTGCACTAGAGTGCACAAGGAGCATCTATGAGAGCTATCCTGCAATCCTTTTATAGAAAGAATAAATTATGGCAGAGAAGCAAACTGCAAATATGTACTTCACATATCAAACTTCAAAACGAGTACATACATAGCAACATTTTCATCAGCAAACATTTTTCATGCAGAGACATGAATTTTTGACTAAAAATGTGTTTTCCTCAACAAGAAAGTTCATGCTGTTGGTTGCTTGTAGTTTGGGCATTTTTAAATAGCTATGATTCCATACTATTACTTCAAGAATTTTTGCAATATGCCAAATTGCAGATCTAAATTTGAACCTCCTGCAGGTAGAGAGAGGTAACCACAAGGATCTCATTCCAAGAGTTTCATAAGACTATTGGAAAATTTATGAGCTACATTGATCTAAAGATGTTTCTGCAGCCTTTCAAATCTAGTGAAATGATTAAAACACTGTCCTGACCATATGCTGCTTATTCTGAATTTGTGTTATCTATTGGGTGATGGGTTTCTTCGCTTGGAACATGAGGAGTTAAGAGTTATGTCTTAACTTAGTAAACATGAGGTTAAGCCACAAACTGAAACAGGATGAGTCTGACATTTCAAGTTCTCTATGTTCAAAAACGTTCAGACATTAAAAGCAATCATTTAAGCCATTGGAATATGAGCACAATAATATCTGTGACAATTTTTTTTTCTAAAAACCAGCTTTGGGTCACTGCTTTATTTTCAATAGTTATTTGGAAAGGCAAAGCTTGTTAAACATCAGTAAGTCTTAGTCTAAAAGGCAATTTAAGCTCCCTTTCACTTAGGTGTTTTGAAATGTCTAACGGTCTTGATTCATCAACGATCCTCCAACACATTCATTTGAACATTATTACCACGTGAAACATGACTTTATCCTTTGTTTATATCTCTTAACATCTCCTTACCTCTTCTCTTCTAATTCTGCAATTGTATCTTTTCAGTCTGTCAGTCATTTGTGGACATTTTGCTATAATAATGCTTTTCTCAGTGAAGCTGCCTTATGTTACATCACCGCTAAGAATTCAAAGTAGTCTGAGATAAGTGCCTAGTTTCTGATTTGATTGCTGCAACTTATGCCCTGAATAGAAGCTACTATTGCTATCAATATCAATTTTTCTTGGTTTTGCTGCTGGTTCATATTGGAAATATATAATGTGAAGACTCTACTCCTTTGGCCTCCTTCTTCACTCTAAAAATTCTCACCATCACATCACGTAGTTAAATAATTATAATGTGTTCTCTGTTCTTTGTTTCCATGTCTACTTCATATTCCTAATTTATCTTAATTTCTAGTTTAACTTAGTTTATCTTTTAGCTTGCCTCTACATCTCAACTGTGGGAAGACCCATGCACCGTGATGAATGAAGCCCCTCATCCCATAAACACATAAGTAGTTATTCTGCCTTTCCCTATAAATTAAAAATTAATAAATTAATAAATATAGTGAGGGAAAGGCTTATCAACATGCCTCCTAGTGGTGCTTTGGTGGTGGAAATTTCACATGTAGCAGTGTAGCTTGGCTAGTCACTGAACTTCGCTTTATGATCTGTCAGTTTCTACTGAAAAATAACATTTTAAGGATCTTGATAATTTCTAGTAGAATGTTGTACAGACATTGCTCACCAGCAATGGGTACTTCAATTGTTATTTCTAGAGGGGAAGCAAGGAGTCTTCATTTATCATTGTAATATCCATTTTAAATCAGTTTTGCAAATGTAACTGGCAATCTTAAGTATATAGTGCTGTGGACTAAAATGAGCTCCATTACACCTGTCTGTTACTTAGGAGAAATTGAAATGAAATCACTATTATACTCTAGTTTTCCACAGGTACACTCAGATCTAAGTTATGTACACAGACATTTACACACAGTTTTTCACACTCATACATATCTAACTTTAGTCATTGGACATCTATTATTTGTTATTAAAACATTTTTGAAGAGTGCCAACTCTATATTAAAGTATACAAGTGATCTTCCATTGCACACAAAGTTTATTACAGGTATCTTGAGAGAATAAGAAATAATTTAAAAGATACACATAAAAGGAAACCTGTGTTTAATGTTTGTGCAGAAAAAGTTATCTGGAAATCAATATCTTGTCTGCATAATGCAACAATGAAGACTGATTATCCTAATTAGTATGGGAAACAGAAGAATTTGAACAACTTTTGGAACCAGCCGAACCCTCAAACTGCAGTCCAACCTTGGACTGAAGGGAATGTCCGCTCTTAATGAATTTAGTACCATATTGTTATATCTTGTGACGAAAGCCACAATGGAAAATGAAGTGACAAAACTAGATGAAGAATCTTTTCTTACCAGCCATTTTTTTTTCAATGAGTTGGTGTAAAATTATATTTGATCCTGTGTTGCATAACATTCTGTTCAGGAAATGTACTGAAAGAAATCATCTTACTTGATAGTGTATTGGCAAAAGGAGCGAATAGGTCCTTTCCATTTCTAACATGTGTGATCCTAGAGAATGGTCTATCATCTGTCAGACAGTGAAATGCATGTTGTCATTGAGTAGCTAAAGGTCAGTGTTTAGCTGAGCTAGGAAAATAATTCAGAGCAAATCAACTATTAGGCAAATGTTGCTTCTTTTTTGCTTACAAGTTGTCTGCAAATAGATCACAATTTTCTCAAATATATTCATTATTCAGAATTATTTCCTGAATGATTTTGGTGTATAATTATTGGTCTGTTCACAAGCCTTTCATTTTGAATGCTCAGTTTTCAAGCTGTTTTAATTTGATGTACAGATCACATGGCAACTTCCTGTACTTTGGTAGGGTATATGTAACTCTTGAACTCCACATTTTGGTGGATAAATTTCAATTATGGTCTTAGAGTTCAATGGCCACTGTTATTCTATGTTCTTATAATTTATGTAAGCTTCATGTATGTAAAACCACTAAGGCAGATTCAAGTCCATGGAATACTTATGTAAATCAGAAGCATGTGTGAAACAGGAGTATCCAACCCAAAGATGTCGCAAAGAGACTCATTTGAATTTAGTTGTTTGCAGCTTTATTTGTGTGATTTCTCACATTTTCACTGTCAAAATGACCTAATTCTACTTTTTCCCTTATGCCAACGTGTGTGAGTAATCAGCACTCTGACAGACGAGCTCTAGTGTATCTGGTAGTGATGAGTTAAGGCATTACAACATCCAGGAGGTCCACGCTTCTCCTTGCCAGGCAGATACGATCTCCCCTAGCAGAGGCAGTAGACGGAGAGTCCCCTTGTACCTCCAAACCCTCCCGGCCACAAGCCACAATGCACAGCAGCAGCTGCTCCTGCTAAATCTTCGAACACCACAGCAACATCTGCAAGGCCTGCAGCGCCTTTACAGCTGACAAAATGACACGGTGGTGTAAAGCTCGGCTAGAGTGAAGTCATGTTTATGGGGTGTCAACAACACCCCATTCAAATGCAAACTGTACAGAATTTAGAAGTAAAATGTAACAGCCTTTACAGCTCACTGCAGAAGGCATCCAAAACGAACATGGCATTTGGGAAATTATAGCGTGAACTATTGCCCAATATAATTGTCAGCGTTGGGTTCAGATTTCATTTTCACTGGTTTTTCATAAGTGCAACTTTTCAAAGCCTGTAACTTTTATATCACTCTGAAGCCTTGATCCAGCAAAGCATTTACACACATACCTAAATTTAGATTGTAGATTCAGGGAGCCTGAGATCAGGAAGGGACCATCTGTGGGAGCTCTTCTGTAGCACAAACCGCTTAGCTTCCCCTCCTGACTTCTGAGTTGAGACAAATACTTTAAAGTCCGGGAGCACTTCCTTTGAAATGAATTTCAATTACCCGCCTGCTTTGAATCACAAGCCTGTTACACAGTTTGTTGGACCAGGGCCTCCAGGAAATCAGAATCTGGTCTTTGACACTCCAAATCTTTCCTATGCTTTCCAATAATGGTTTGAATAACAATTCTCTTTTTTAAGATTTGCATGCATTAGCTAACAGGTTGGCTTGATAAAGGGCACCAGGACAGTGAACTGCCTGTAGCTATCATCTCTTTTCCTCAAACTGCAAATTGTGCAAAATTCTACCTTTAACCATGTATGCCTTTGTCCCTAGCTGAGGAGGAGGAGCAGATGTTTAGCTGCAGTACTATTTTGGTTCTTCTCACATAATACAGTCTAGGGTCCCAGTTCTGGTCCTTGTTGAATTGCTAAGTGTTCTCCCTATTTGTATTGGCACATTAACAAACTTCAGAACATACACCATACAGTTAGGTTGGAGGGGGGGCATAAAGAAACACAAGAGCAAATCTCACCACCTTCAGAAAACTGAGCTAATGGCCTGAAACATAACATAATTTTGTATGAGAAATGTGACTGTTTCAAGCATTATTATACCATTTTCTCTCAAGACCACTACTCAGGACATACTTTACATTATATTTAGGTCAAAAGGATGTAAACAGGTCTTGAGCATCTGCTTAGCATCACAGAGATTCTCACATGTCCTACCCAAACAAGAATTCTCTCCTGATTGAGAAATGACAGAAAATATGGCACGGGCTCTATCATCTGTACTTAAGCTTCAACTCCTCACTCCCTTCTTTTTTTCCATTCCCACCCCTCAATTTCAAAAAACCAGGAAAGACAAGATTTGGAGATCAAGTCAAATGTCCAATTTATTTTTATAACTTGAAACTGGAACAAACGTTGTTTTGAACGAGCGTACAAATGAAATGGTAGACACATGCTGAACTCAACATCGTGACAATAAGGGGGAAAAAAAGAGGCCAAAAATCTTGTACAGAGAATAAAAGGAACAATAAATATTTCACTAAGCCATATCGAAATGACCTCCAGCCATCTCAATATTTTATCCATAATAAAAAAAAAAAGTGCTCTCGTTTTTTAAACAGAGCACAAATACCAAGCAATAATAAATAGTTCCAAACTTGTAGTAAAAGACAAAACCTCCAAGTAAACAACAAAAGCTCATACAATAAGTAATAGAAAAAGGTAATAAAAATATTTTGCCTTGCCGGTACAAATGCAAACAACTTAAATCAACGTTACTTTGCTTTGCAGTTCTAAAATACAAAGAGCACCATAAAAATGAGTTTGCCTGTGATAAACAAAACCTTGGACTGTCTTTTACATAGGACTGGGATGAAATGCTGATTTTTTTGACCCTTTCCTTACAAATTGGTATTTTTCTTTCTAAAACCAGGTTCCCGGACCTGTTCTGCTGCCAAGAGAGTCAAATGTTTTGCTCTGGACTACAAAGGCAGCAGGACTAAACACAATGAGAGTAATAAATTCAGCCTTAAAAAATAATTAAAAACTACTTAAAGTGTGAAAAGAATTATGACAGCATTCTAACTATGTCCATGTTATATTGTGCTTATGGCCTAGTAAACTACAGCTCTTCTAAGCAAGAAGATAAAGAAGGCCATTTCAGTATCACTACGGTCTGCAGAAACACAACCCTTGTGCTTTTGGGTGACTTACTGTTAGTTTCAGTGATCTAAGTTACAAAATTAGACAGCTGCTGGTGTTACCTATCCTGGAGAATTAAAAACAAAAGAGAGACTGGAGTTCCTAAGCAACTTACACTAAAATGAAAGATGAAATTCTTTCTTAAATCAATGAATTGTGGACTGAAAGTGTGCAGCTAACTTCCGGTCTTCATTGCGCTGATTAAAGTCCAAGAGATTCTTTTGAGTTCTGTGACATGACTCTGGATTTATATGAGTGCCAGAGATCTGAATTTTCACCAAAAAGTGAAAATGTGCCTTCAAGAGACTACATTCCAACCTCAGTTATGCTGGAGTAATCCAGGACTCAGAATTATGAATAATTCCTGATTTATATCAGTTTAATTGAGATCAAGAATTTGTCTAGAAGTCTTAAGGGTATGCTGTTCAAGCCAGGAAGGCATCCATCAGGTAGCTGGACCAAATTCTCCCTGTTGTCATACCCATGCCTCTCCAAGTGCTCCAGTGGTTCTGCACTGATGAAGGCAGCGGAAGAATTTGGCATGGCAATATATTTTTTTGTTGCTTTAATTTTAACTTTTGTGACCATTTCCTGCAAGAGCGGTGAGCATTTTCTCCTTCTCCCCTTCACTAAAGCATTAATGCCTCTTCTGGCACCATTGTTACCCTTAACCCGAGAGAGTGTGAGAGAGAGAGAGAGAAAAAGAACTGCAAAGAAGAGAGAAATCAAAAGGTACAGGATTTCATCCCAGTCCCTCAAACATTCACAAATTTATGGAATGTACAATTAGAAGTGAACAGCAGCAAAGCAGCTAATAACATGGACTGGCAAGACCTGTACACAGAGTCGGTCCTTCTTCTGACAGGGAAGAGGAGGGCTGTGCCTGGACTAATTTTACTTCACCCGATTACAGCTGTACCAACAGCAGACCATTTTATGACAAAGTGGATGCAACAGCTCTCACTTTTTGCTATAAAAAGACTTTCTTTCAAAGGGCCGTGGCAGGGTGCACGAAGCAGTGAGTGGGGGTTGGCCAGAAGAGGGAAGATGTGTTGAACATCTTCTTGTTTGGAAGGAGGGGAAGAAATCTCCTCTCTCTCTCTCAAATCTGCAGGGAACCTGTTGGATGTCACCCCAGACACTTTTCCAGGAACGGAATTTCATTTCACACAAACAGGAAATAACCAGCCTGCCTGGTTCAACCATACCTGGTAAAACCTTGATGCAAGGGGTCCAGGCAGCTTTGAAGCTATTTAGAGCCCTGTGGGAACAGCACTTTTTTGTAGGCCATTTCTGACAAAAAAAAATATATATACAACTAAAATTATTTGTGAACAACAAGAACAACAAAAATTAAAATAAAAAAGCACTTAATTATTTCGTTTTGTTTCTTTTACTCAAAGGTCGTCTAACAACCCCTTTTTCCTGTACAATAAGGACTTCACATACAAATTTTTTTTTATTTTTGCAATATTTTATCCTGCCAAATTAAAAAAATATATTATGGCAGCCTGTTTGTTTGTTTTTATTTTTATTTCCAAATTCACTAACAAAAAGGTACATTAAATCCCTTTAAAAGGACAAGCGTACAGTTAAAAAATTACAAGCTTCAGTAAAAATACAGCAAGTGCCTACATCATATGAATCAACCAATATCAATATCCATTCCAGAGGGGAAGGGAGGGGGGAAAGGGAAGAAAAAAAGAGAAAAATAGGTACAGGTCAGAAACGTGATTTTTTTTTTCTGCAAAGCAATAACAATATTAAGCACTTTTTTCTACATACTTTTTCTACGTGGTGTAGCAATCACCTTTTAATCCCCGAATACGAGATTCTATACATTTTTTGAAATAAAAATTCAACACCCAAGGCAGAAAAAAATTTACTAAAACTCAAGACTTTACAGTTACAGTGACAAGAACAAATTTATAGACCCACCATTTAAATTTTACTGCAACATTTTCAAGGAAAAAAGAATTTTTTTTTTCTTTCTGGTTTTGTAAAATGCCCAGGCATTCTCCATTATTACAAATACTGGTCCACTTTTACAGTAATCAAGAAATTTTAATATATATAATATATACTAAAACCCCGTCACCAAAAGAAAACAATATACACATGGCCATTATGGCATTTTTTTAATAACCTATTAAGCAAACTTTGAAAAAAAAAAGATTGCTCAAACACACATACACACAATTTCTTTTTTACCCTTGTATGTATTCAATACTGTAAACGTATTTTAAGACAGAGTGCACTAAATTTAACTTTTAAAAAAATTAGCCGTTGTTCCTGAATTGTTTTTTCTCATTCAATGATAGCAACTTGTAATTTGTGTCATTTGAGTTTTAATTCAGCAGTAAATCATTTCCATTCCATTTCCTAAGCAGCGTTGTCCTGAAAAAAAAAAAGGCTGAGAATAATTCAGCTAATGTATGTCCGAAGTTGTGCTGGGTATACATCTTCATTTGATTGGGTCTTATGGCATTTTCATGTCCACTATCTTCAACCAGTAATTTTTTTAAGTAAATGTGGCTCTTTTTTTTCTAAAGAATGTACTTTTCTTGTTTTACTTTTTTTTTAAAAGTCTTTCCATTTCACAAAAACATTTTGCATTTGTCTCAAGAGACTCAAATAGGAAGATCAGTTTTCAAGGCACTCACGTCAAATTGAATGGCAGTAGAAAAACTGTCCAATAAATTATTTTTATTTATTTTTCTTTATAGTGCCAGTATTGTGAATGCCATGCTTAGCAACACTGACACTTAATCTCAGCTGTTCCCTTTCAGTTTAACCCACCTTTGGGCCAAGTAGAATATGATGTAATTTCTTGTTGAGAAGCCATTTTTCTCTTAACCACAAAAAAAAGCTTTAAAGTGCGGGTCAACACAATTAAAATCTCTAACCATAATTGTCTACCGTTTGCTAATATAAGTTGTGAAAGGCTTTAAAAAATTTTGAACTTGAAAGTAGAGCAGGTGCATTTTTCTTTGCTTTATTTTTTGTGTCATAATGCTTTTGTATGAATATAATTCCATTCTGTTCCTAATTAAGTCAAGGGAAAAATTCTTAACGACTTCAGAAAGAGCAAATTTTTGCCAAAACAGGTAAATCAATCAGGATTTATTTTTCCCTTCCTTAAAATAACATCACTGCACATCATGTAAGATAGTTTAATATTTCTACTCATAAACCAAATGCCTATGAATTGAGGCTTTCATTGACCAAATCACATTTTCCCATATTTTAGTAATTAACTACAGCAAATATGGACTACAGTAGATGTCCTGAATTCAAATTTATGATTTTGTGGTTTAAAAAGAAAAAAGAAAAAGGATGGCATTTCACTCCTCTGAGGTTTGAAAATAATATTACAATGCTCAAGATGTACTTTTATTGTCTCTGGGAAGAGTCACAGGAGGGGAAGAGGGAAGGAAAAACACTCAAAAAAGTGACAAACTGGCACCATTATGGTACCATAGCTTTTAACAACAAGAATAGTAATGCACAATTAAAAATGTTTCAGTTTTTTTAATGCAGCTGCATTCTGCACCTATGTCTTCTTTGTTGCCATAACTTTAGTGCTGAAATCCATCTAGAAAAGGCCTCTATCATCAGCGACATTGTCAGTGCTATGTATTTGATCCAATTTCAAAAGAAAGTGCTAATTTTAAAGATTGTTATCCGCTGTACAATTTTGTTTTCCCTAATATTCAAGGTTGTGTAAGAAGAGGTAAAATATAACAAGAAAGAAAGGGAAGGAAGGCAGGAAGGCATGCAGGCAGGAAGGCAGGAAGGCAGGAAGGCAGGCAGGCAGGAAGGCAGGAAGTTAGGAAGGAAGGCAGGAAGGCAGGAAGGCAGGAAGGAAGGCAGGAAGGCAAGCAGGAAGGCAGGAAGGCAGGGAGGGAGGGAGGGAGGAAAGAAAGAAAGGAGAGAAAGCAAGAAAGCAAGAAAGAAAGAAAGAAAGAGAAAGAAAAAGAAAGAAAGATAGATTTCAGTTCACATGCTGGCTTCTTCACAAGAAATTACACACATTTAGCTTAAATTTCAACAAAGCAGCGGCCCAAAAATTATAATTTTTAAAGATATGTTTCTCTCCTACAATGCAAGTAATCTCAGGCTACGACTGGGTAAAATTAAAAAGGGATACCCAACAAAATTTTAAAAGAATTTAAACAGAAAAATAAAAAAGTACCTGCACATGCCAAAAAATTACAAAAACCCAATAAATACAGAAATTATTGCACAGTTAAAAGGCTCCACAATTTTTACTGCCTTAATCAACCCTCGGGTTTAATAGAACTTTGTAGACACAGGTTATATTTAAGTGCCAAAGTATGGCACCTACCATAGTTATGCTAAGTTATGTTTACGGAGGCAAGTTAGGTCATCTTTTCTCAGTTGGCAATAGTTAAACTGTACAAATAAAATGTTACCTAGACCCCTGAAATTTAACCTAGCGGAGGGGGCGGGAAGGGGTGGGGGGGCCTTAGCTTCTTTCTGCCTGCTCAATTTTGACGTCATTTGTCAGCAAATGTTCTCCATGCCACTTTTTCATGTGTTTCTCCAGGGTGCTGTAAACACTGAAGGGCATCTGGCAAATGTCGCAGCGGTAGACCTCCTTCCCTATCTGGCCATGCGTTTTCATATGGCGCGTCAGCTTACTGCTCTGGGCACATGCATAGTTGCAGAGCTCACATTTGTAAGGCCGCTCTCCAGTGTGGCTCCGACGGTGTACCGTCAAATTGCTGCAGTTCTTAAAGACCTTGCCACAGTACTCACATGTATCGCTCCTGCGCCCTTCCTTCGAACTGGGTCGCCCGGGACCAGGTCCACTGATGTGGGGGGTACTGCCTCCGCTTGCTGTGCCGCTGCGCCCTGAGAGCCCCCCATCCAGCATGTCCCCCGGTGGAGTGGAGAAACGCAGGCTCCCGTTCTCCGATGAGTGCTCAGAAGAGGTTGCAAAGGGAGATTGTCGGGAGTCTGTGAATCCTAGGAATGGATCCTTCATGAAGTGCCGTGACGCTGCATACCCTACCAGCCACTGGGAGTAAACGTTTTCAGAAGGTATTATCGTTGCTGGTGGCAAGTCTAAATCTTTCTCTACCTTTATTCTTTTAGAGGAATTGTTTAAACTGGGACTTGTGATAGGTGTTGGCTTACGAGGGAACAGGTTTGGGAAGGGTTCACCCGGGCCAAAGTTTCTTCCATTGACCGTACCTTCCTCAGTGCGGTCCAGGTCTCCTACCACTGAGTCTTCATCACCTGGATCTCTCTGACAGAGGTCTCGAGGACACAAGTCTCGCTGGTCAGAGGACCTTTTCATGAAGCTACTCCTCTTCTGTTTTTCAGCTAACATGTCATTATATTGCTGAATGGCACCTAGACTTACATTCTCAATGACTTTTCCCAGGACAAGGGATTTCTCATCTGGCAGCGACTTGGAGCCGTTTTCTCTGTTGCGACTCAGCTCTGAGTCCATACTGAAGCTTGACTCTGGCCGGCTCTCATTTTCAAGTTCCTCTTCCTCCTCCTCCTCCTCTTCCTCTTCTTCATTGTCATGGCCCAAGGAAGGATCGCTCTCATTCCTGAAATCTGCCTCACTGGATTTCAGTCCTTCTCCAGTAAGCTCGCTTGTGCCCGGCTCAGGGGAACTCGTGGTTGACAGTCCGTCATCTGACCTGCCTGTCATAGAGCCAGCTTTATGCATATGTGTTTTCATGTGGCGTTTTAGCTTGCTGGCCTGGGAGCAGGCATGGTCACACAGCTGACACTTGTAGGGCTTTTCTCCTGTGTGACTGCGCCGATGCACAATAAGGTTACTCTGGAACTTGAATGTTTTCCCACAAAATTCACAGGACTTGCTCTTGGCCTGAGGCTGGGGAGGTGTAGTGCTGCTGGGGGGCATGGGAGGCAGTGGTGGGGTGCTCAAAAAAGGTGATTTAGGACTTGGCTGGAAAGGATTCAGCAGGCGATGCATAGGGTTGGTGCGACTGGGTGAGACTGGTGGAGGGGTGGAACTATTTCCTGCCAGCTCTCGAAGCCTTCTGGAGAAATCCATCGCTGGCGACTCAATTGCCATGGGGTTTAAACGCATAACTCTGTCAAAGGCACTGGGATGCTGGGCAACTAACCCCATTTCTTCGGCACTAAGGCGATGTGGATCCAGATGATGACGAGGCGGTGGGCTGAACAGGGGAGGCGTGTTTGGGAGTCGACCCTCACCAAAGCCAGGATGTTCACGCAAGATGGGTCCTGTCATCCGCAAAAGGTTAAAAGGGTTGTTGTCTCCAAGAAAATTCATCAGTGGGGACTGTGCAACAGTCTCCGGTCCCAGAGGAGGAGGGATGGTGATGCGTGGAGTAAGGGAACTGTTTGAAGGGCTTGTTTCCAGGTAGATGCGGAATCCATGTGTGTTCTGGGCATGCTGAAGCAAGAACCAAGCGCTATTAAAAGGCTGCTTGCATGTTGTGCAAATATAGCTTGAAGGCTCATCTTTACCTATAAAAGAAAAAACAGAAAGAACACTTAAAAAATAATACAGCAGAGGATATTTAAATACAGTTGGCATGCAATTTATTTTGCTAACACATTTCCTCCTTGGTATTTCTGAAAGAAGAATTTAATTGCAACGTATTGACTGATATAAATTGTTGAACAACGCATTTAATCACCACGCTTATTCACTTAACATGTATGACAAATATCACACATACGCATTTGTGCTGTACACGTTTACATCCTCTAACTTGCAAATAAAACCTTCTTTTATGACGTGTAAGGATCCAAATCTTTTCATCTGTTCATTCCACAAAAAAGAAATTTGTTTCAAGGTATTTTTGACTATATACGAAAACCAAGGAAAATACAGTGTGGTGGGTTTTACAAGGCACCTGCAAGAAGCTTCAGTGTCATTTTCATTCTTTCATTTTATATACTTCATGCAGTAGTCCCCTGAGATGTTGCTGAATTTAATTTATACATGCTTCAGTTATGCCAGCACTTCCATTTTTAAAATACTATGTAGGTATTTAGCCACACAAGTCCTATTCAAGTCAACAGGAGCTTGGAAAACATACCCTTGCATAAACCACTTCGACGTTCTTTTTGCCAAAACACCAAGAAGCCACTCAAATGAAACATCCGGTAATCAAAGCCGACAGCACAGTTGCAATTAACAGTAACAAATGTCGGGCCATGCTTGAACTGGGTCCCAAGAATTTCTGAGCCTGAGCCTGCCCTCCAATGCAGAAATGCTCACCAGAGCCAAAAACATTGTTCTGTTTGCTTTTCTAGCCTCTTTGAACGACTGCATAAAGGTGGAAAGCATTCCTTTAACCTTGATTCAGCTTTACATAAAGGACAGGTGTGGACAAGTCTGCACCACAGGCATAATTTTGCTAGCTAGAAAATTCCAGTCCTGGGCACAATATAAACTATGTGCTATCTTCAAAAAGCACTTCCCCTCCACCCACATCATTTTTTCAATGGCTCTGCAAGACTCTGATAAATTCATAAATGTGTCAACTTTAAAATCATGGTCCAGGATTTGTTTTGTTGCTTGTTATTAAATGAGGGGGAGGCTTCCTGAAAAAAACAACTGCTCATTTTGGAAAATCTAAAATTAATTTCTTGCACGTTTGTTTGTTTACAAAAGCACATATTTTGGCTAACGATGGCCCCACTGCACCTAAAGGCAGTAAACTTCCAAAAAGTTCAGCACCTGAACCAAGCTTCCTGCCTGACCCATGAAGGTACAAGGACCGTGCCAGCACAAGGACACAAGCAACACCTGATGCAGCCACTCCACAGGACCTGAGATCCAAAGCTGAACTACACAGACCCTTTTTAGACAGTGAGACTGCCATTCACAAAAGTCTCTTGCATGAGCTTGAAAATGAAAGAGTTTATAAGGTGAACAGAACCATATTATCGAAACTACCTTGTAAAGAGGAATGACTCATAACAGACCATGAAAAAAAAATCAGCTCAGGCACATCAGGAGACTCAGGATTGTTGCTGACCGAATTCCCCTCTTCTGGCTGTTGCAGGAATGACTGCTGCTAACAAAACCTACAAAACCTTAGACAAGGAGGGTAGAAGATTATCTACCTACCTATCAGCCTGTCAGTTTATCTAATCTTAACACCCAATATGCATCCATAACAGCACAAAGGAAAAACATGTATCAGATTGAGACTTATTTACAAAGCTAGGTGATCACTGTGGTGCAACTCCTCATGCTCCTATTGATTTACTAAGGTTATTGCTGTGGGTAGCAGCTTCAAACCAGGATTTCAGGGAAACCACTTCTTCACAGCCATGCAAAAATATATACAATACAGCAGGCACTTCTACCTGGCTGACATGGCCCCTGTGCCCCAGTTCCACATGCTGTGTCTCTTTGGGACAGACGTTGTTGCTTTGATTAATCTCTAAAAATTGCTGTTGAAAAATACCACAGGTTTGGGAACTGCACTCAGCTTGGAAAAAGTGTCCATAACTGCTATTGACATTAATGAAAGACACATACAAACATGGAAAGGAACTGATACATTATCCCTTAAAAATCAACTCAACAGAGAGGCAGTTAGGAAGTTTTATGTCAGCTTTGCAGCCAAAGCAACAGTAAATGCTTTCATTATTACTTCAAATATTTAAATTTCTGTTTCTTACAGAAATATGATGAAAACGTCTAGACCTTTAACTTTTCTTGCACAGCAACATGTGTAGTATAAAAAGTGACAGAAATCACTGAAGCAGACTAAAGTATATAACATATTCTGTCAAAAGATTTTTTAAACAATATGTTTTACCTCAACTCACCCTAGAATAGAGTTTAATAAAGCCCCTTCCAAAGTGTGATCTAATAGCAAATGAAGTGCACAATCTTACAAGGTCATATATCTTCAAACTAAGGAGCGCTCTGCACCCTTCACCTTCACTTTTTCCACTCTAATTAATCGATTTATTACTCACAGCTGTTCAATTCTTTCATTTTTGAAGTCACAGCATGCATTCTTTTTCGTTGTGTTTTTTTTCTTTAAAAAAATAAAATGCTTGAGTGTCTGTGTGTGTGCATGCATTCTCTTTGCTTAGCTCAAGAAATGACAGGAGGAAGAAAGCAGCTGTGTATTAGATGACAACAACAGCAACACGTTTACTTCAGCAGAGGCACATACGTAAGAAGAAAAAATCCTGAGCAGGCTGAGGATCAAGGCCAATCTAAAACTGAAATGGCTGATTAAAAAAATTACCGTCAAAATGGCAGCTGGCTCGGTGCTTGCTACTACATGTTACATGAAACTAAGATGTTTTCATTTGTTTTGTTCTCCAAAACTTCACCTCCATGAAATTCAAGACAGGAAAGTAAATCCCCTCCTTTTTAGTTTTCTTTCAAAGAGCAAATTAGTGCTATTAGTGATCTAAGATTTACAAGCTAACAGTCATAAGCCTTCTCTTCCTTTTTACTCTGTTTAGCTTTTATGCTCCTTAACATTCCTCTTCAGGAGATCCCAAAACAAGAGGAAAATTGATTGCAGGCTACCTGGCTACCAGTTTCTGACTGCTTCATGAGAGTTTGTGTGTGCTTGCCTGCATGTTTTGTATGGGGGGAGAGTTTTTTGGTTTGGTTTTTTTTCACTTTCATAGCCTTCAAAGACTCTCCCAGATTCTGCGTTAAAACAAAAATAAAAATAAATAAATAAAAGTTAATTTCCATACTATCATTTCATGGTTATCTTGCCTAAAAGTTGCCTTGAGCAGTGTAGATACTCACTTTTAAGAATAGAAAAATGTCAAAAAGTCTTTGAGGATCCACTGCGAACATTTTTATATTGAAAAACTTGCTAAATATTTTAAACGTGCCCAGAAACAGCCACATATTGCTCAAGAATGATCCTTATATTTAATAATGCAGTGCACCTACACTATAAAACTCTTTGTTACAAGGCTACTTTTGATATATGGCTATCTTAATCCCTTGCCACCTGCACTGAAGTCTGTTAAATACCCACTTTATGACAACTAGCTATATAGTCTTTGCCATATGCAATCTTTATCTAGCATGTGCTTGACTTTAAGCATGTGAGTAATCAACATCAGTGAAACTTAAGCATAGGCTGAAGTGCTCTGTTGGATAGTGATGAAATTATTCATGTGCTTAGAGTTAAACACAAGCCAAGACTTCATTAATACTGTTCAGTGAATTGCACATGGTTTCAATCCTAAAGTCTGTAACTAAGCATGATTCAGGGCTGATAACTCAAGTATAATTCTTTATCTTTACAGTAGTTAGTAGATATGGTGTATCTAACAAAAAGACATGAGACACCCAGGTCACAACTCCTGAGCAATCAATTGTAGCTTCAAAATTGAAGTAAAGCCAAACAAATACCGCCATGTTCAGACATAAGAGAGGTTTGTATGGCTGAATCCTAATGAGACACAGGTGTATAAGTTCAGAAATACTGACTTAAAGGCTAGGAAGGATTGTGAAATTGAAGAATGAGAGGAGTGAGATAAACTTTCAGGTTGGCCCTAGTCTAGTTCCTGACCCAAGGTATCGTAAAATCATAGAATGGTTTGGGCTGGAATGGATCCCATGGGCAGGACACCTTCCACTAGACCAGGTTGCTCAGAGCTCCGCTCAGTCTGGTCTTGAACACTTCCAGGAATGGGGCATCCACAAATTCTTTGGGTAATCTGTTCCAGTGCCTCACAATCCTCACAGTAAAGAATTCTTTCCTAATATCTAATCAAACCCTTCCTTTTAGTTTGAACCCATCTCCCCTTGTCCCGTCACTACATGTCCATACCTGTGCATCTATTCATATCTATGGCAGGTGCCCCATCATCCCACTTCAAAGGTTGCCAAATGGGGAGTCTACAACCTTTCCAAAGTCTGGCTCATTCCTTCTCTCCTTTACCATCATGAAGGTTCCCCAAGTGCCTAATCTAAATTTTTCTTCCTGTAATTTAAGATAATAAATAAAAACTTGTCCTAATTAGAAGCACATGCAAAACATGGGACGCGATTCAGTCTGCACATACAGATATCATCCAACCCAGGGATTTTCAGCTGAATCATTTCATGTCTTTTAGCATCCCCTTCTCCCATTTTGATTTGGAAATGTCAAATGAGAGAGAATTCACTTTGTTTTGGCATAGTTTGTGGCCATGGTTGACTATTTTCAGTATTAAAAAAACCCTCTCTTCTTTCCAACTCAAATTGCTGAGTTCAACTCCTAACCCTTAGATCTTGTTATATTTTTATCTGGAAGATTAAAAATTTCCAGTATCTTCTCTCAAAGCAGGTAATTATAAACTATGAACTTATTGAGCACTTCTGCCTTTTCTGCATATTATGACAAAAGATGGTCTTTTCCAGAAATATTAAAACGTGTTCCCTCCATTACTGCATGACAGATTATGTTTCATTCAAAATGTCAAAGCAATGATAATTTTTTTTTCTCTTTCATGAACAGCACAAAACAAAGCTAAATTCACATCCTGCCTCTCAAATTGTGCCTTTACAGGGAACAGTGAGAAAAGACAGGTCAGTTTGCTCACCCAGGTCAAGAGTAGCCTGGGTGTATGAACATCCACCCCACTGTATTAGGCAACCTGAATCCCTGATTTATCTGTCCTTTGCAGTCTGACTTGCATCATTTAGTGATACACAGATCTTTCTTGCCCAGTTGGTGCATGACTTTCTATACACCGTGAATGCTGAATGCCTTTGCCCCGGAGACAAAAATTTCCCTCAAAATATCCTCAGTTATTCTGGATACCATCAAACAATAATCAGTGTGAGATAAGAACTGTTGAGAATTCATTATTTTCTGCTGAGCTACAGTGACATCCAGTGCCTTCTGAATCCTCCCCTCAGCATGCCTGAATAATTCCATTAGCAGTAACAGAGACCGAACTCCCCCTCTTTTTAATCACGCACCCATAACCCCTTCCAGGACTGCAGTGAGGACCTGTAGTCAGGTCCATATAACCACTGCCACTCTTTATTTCTAGCAATACTTTTCAGATAATCTTTCTAGTTCCCTTTTACAAAGTTACGACAGCAGCAATAAAAACATTAAGAAATTTTAATGCTGGTTTACTACACCTTTAGAAGGTCAGGAAACGTAGAAACTTGCAAGCATTTAAGGAAGGACAACTTTTATTGTAGCACTCAGGAACAGACATGTATCAGGTTCCTACAACCTTTCCAGCAATGTTACTCTGTTCTCTACCACTTGATTTTTAATGAACATTTAAATAATTACTTCTTGTTATTATGATGGTTACTCTAATAATACCAATAAAGGTAGCGTGGATGCTCCATAAAATACACACCTTTAATTGAATTATTATTAAATTAAAATGCCATAATTGAGAACATGAGTTTAACAAGTCTCCTTATAAGAACAGCTGACATTAAAGAGAAGGGCATTAAATATGGGAAAGATTTAATGTTGCATAGTGAAAGAAATATATTGCTATACATGGTTTGACAGATTACCCAGACAAGGGCCAAATGTTTTTCGGTTGTCTGCAATGTGAATCTGCTACATCACAGCATCACAGAATATTCTGAGTTGGAAGGGACCCACAAGGATCACTGAGTCCAACTCTTAAACGGCACCACTTCGTTCCCGGCAGGAATGAAACCCCAGTCTCCCACGTGAACTGTGTTATATACTCGATGCTTGATTGGACATGTAAAAATTTCTCTAATGTAGATATTTCTGCTGAAGAGGTTTTATAAGCCATATTATCACTTTACATTATCCAAGTTAAAAAGAACACTTGCATATATATGTTTTTAATAGAATAAACATGTGATCACTACACAATATCAAGTGGGTTTACCCTTCCTGAACTCACTAGACTCTTTGAAAGTGTCTCTAACTCCATTTCAGAAGACCTGACAGTCTCAACTGGAAAAACAGAAATGTAAAGTAGGATCCAAGTTTGAGTGTGGATCACCACTGCCAGTCCAATGCCAGTCACTAGTTTTAAATACCAGATTCAAATGAACCATATCTCTTTACACTTCTCTTCATCTTAATTTTGTTTTGATGGCACTGAAGATGAAAAACAAGCACAACTCTTCCATCCATCCCCAGAGCTAACACAGTGCATCTATCCCTACACTGCCTTGTCTAAAAAAGTGGTTCAAGAGAGTCTTGCAGCACATCCTGCTGAGGGTAACGGGAACTATCACCAACCGTTCATAAAGTTAGCATAAAATGGCAGATAACTTGGTGTTTTATTACTTAGCAAGTTACCTGCAGTCTCACAATCTACACACCTCAAATTCTACACTCAGAGCCATTGTCTCAGCCAATCTGAGGCATATCTCAGTCAAGAAGAGATGAAGATTTAGGTGCAAGAGCCCATGCATGAGGAGCCACACAACCTGTCATCACCTGGAAATGGGGAATCTTAGGATGAGGCCAGTGAAAGGGAAGAATGTGACAGGGGGAAAAAAATTAAATGTTTTTAAGAGATGGATGGAAAAATAAGGGTCTCTGACGAAAGAAGTAACTGATAGGTGTTACTTCTTGGTAACAGAATCCTGTTTCCTCCCATGCAAGGTACAGTTCTCTTTTGCTGCCTTGCCTCTTGATAGCCTATCTCCTCCAGTGCCATCTTCAAACAGAAGAAAAATCACGACTTCATGCAATATTCTTCTCCCACACACTGCCTGTATATTTTACAGCTTTTCCCATCGTGTTTCTACCTTGACTAGTGAGACCACAAGTTCTCTACAGAGATTATGCAAGCTTTATGCCAGGAGAACCTACACACCCCACAAGACACTCTCATTTCCAGCTCTGATTTTGATTCAATATGCGAATATTCTTGAGAGCATTTTCTACCTTTTGGAAAATATCTACAGTAGCACCGGTTGACACCAATATTAAAATATATTAATATTACACTACTATTAGCAACTATTAATTCTTAAAGACATCAACCTGATACACCTCACCAAACTCTGATTTGAATTACTCTGCTGTGAATTCAAAGTAGTTGCAATAATCACCAATGCAGACTTCAAATTTTTCCGAATAAACTATACCAGGTTGTCACTAACAAAGATCTTAACTAGACTTACATGAATATACCAAGTTGTGATTTGTTCTTTTTTCATTAAACTTTCCCCAGAAGCATATTGTATGTCCTCTCTGGCATTTACACATNAGAAGTGTGAAAAATAAGGCGCAAACAGGAAAATCAATATTAAAAGATCAATAGTGAATGAGTTAACTTTTAAATTAGCCCTTTGTGATACAACAGTTTCAACTGACTCCACCTTTAGCATCTAAACATCTTTGTGTCTCTTAGATAGTTTCTTTGAATGTAAAGCATCAGCTAGCAGACTGAAAAGATGTTTTACAAACCTGCTGAATAAAATAGTGAAAACTATCAGTGAAAATAGGGAATTCAATACAGTGGAGGGAGGGGGCAACATAGCCA
>WEKX01025690.1:0-11911 GCA_013390025.1 Pitta sordida | reverse complement strand
AAGAAAAGAAAAGAAAAGAAAAGAAGAGAAAAGAAGAGAAAAGAAGAGAAAAGAAGAGAAAAGAAGAGAAAAGAAGAGAAAAGAAGAGAAAAGAAGAGAAAAGAAGAGAAAAGAAGAGAAAAGAAAAGAAAAAGAAAAGAAAAGAAAAGAAAAGAAAAGAAAAGAAAAGAAAAGAAAAGAAAAGAAAAGAAAAGAAAAGAAAAGAAAAGAAAAGAAAAGAAAAGAAAAGAAAAGAAAAGAAAAGAAAAGAAAAGAAAAGAAAAGAAGAAAGAAAAGAAAAGAAGAAGGTTTAATATCCAAATGCAAAGCCCAGCAACATCAATATGAATCTTGACTGGCTTCCACTGCTTCAATGGGCTCTGGATGCAGATTTTCTTCCACATTGGGATTTGTTAGTCTCAAGACACTGTCTTCAGTGTATGGATAAATCTGGTCTGTGATGGTGTAGTTAAGATAACTGAGTTCAGGGCAGCTACAAGCCTAAAGAACTCAGTTGTAAATGTTTTAGAGGAATAAATGGAGACACAGCTAGTAAAGTATCATTTGTATCTTTAGTTAAAAAGAAAAACAGTTGAAATAGAATAAATACATAGACTGAAATTAATCCTGGACAATTCTGTTGCTTTTTCTTCTGCTGATATTACATTGGTTTGGAAAATATAAAAAGGATAATGGCAATTTTCCCTAGATCTATCCTATTTCTTTAGACCACTTTAGATAAACTCGCTGCATTTTTTACTCCATTATTAAAAATTCTTTGGAAAAAATATTGTAGCTGAGGATAGAAAAACAATTTCTAGTAACATACTTATTCTTGACAATACACAAATCTGTGGAATCTCATTCCATTTCCATCCTTATGGAATTTGAATGCTAGAATGTCTGTAGACACATCTACACTAAAGGATTCCTACAGGACTCAAAACTCCTGTAAAGGAAAATCCAAGATTGGGTGAACAAAGAAGCAAAATGAGCAGAAGCTTTAAAAGCCTAAATGGGAGGGGAGGAGGGGCCACAATGGGGGGACAAAGGCAAGAGCAAGTTATGAAATACTTCAGATGAAAAATAAACCCCATCCATTACAGAGGTAGGGATCTTGGGGGTTGCTTAGATTAAGCAATTAAATTGCAATCTATGACTATAAAGTTGTGAAAGATGAAGCTCCAATCATACTTCCTGAAGTGCAAAGATAAAAATACCATTTTTGCTCCTTAAATAGGTGGTGTTTTATGCCACTATAACACTACAAAAAAATAATGCCGATGTTGGCTGAAAAGATGATCCTAAAAACTTCCTACTTTATTTCTATACAATCCAGATTGATCACCTAAGAGAAGCATAATTAAACAATGCTAAGCATCCCAACCCCTTGGAGAATGTGTTGCTGAAAAATATTTTTAGAACAATCACTGTAGTAATTCTTCTTAGTTGTAGAAACACTCCAAATCAGAAAGTCAATTTTTCCTCTATTTGCAGAAGTGTGCTGGTTTTCACTGGAAAGCCGCCTGTGTTTTGTTTGGCTGCTGTTCATATACTGCCTTGGCAGGATTTCCTTGGATTGCTTACAGTGAACATTGCTCTTGCATACAGTAGCACTCCCATTTTAACCGTCCCAGCCACACGTTTTCTAATAACACACGGAGAGCTGCAAAATCCCTATAAGCGCAGCTCTTTAAAGCAGCAACAGAAGGAGGTGGAGGCGGAGGACCGGAGAGGGGGAGGCTCTGCCCGTTCAAAATCCAGCACTGCAAACAGAGGACAGTCCTTTTAAAAACAGCCAACTTGAATCGTGTTTAAGGAGCAGCTTTCCAGGGAAAGAAAAGAGAAGACGGCCTGATTCAGCTGATTCACCGAATCTGATCTACACAGGCTGGGCTCTGAGCATCATGAATTGGGTCCTAAGTACTGTTTACATGCTTTTATTTGTTTGTTTCTTTCTTTCTTTTATTCTTTTTATTATTATTTTTTTCTGCCCTTCTGAGAGGTTTGCAGATAATGTAATAATTCCTGGTATTACCTTGCATGTTTGAGACCCTGCACCTGAGCCTGCGTTCCTTGTACATCCCAATTTTTTGCCTTGTCATGGGGAGGCTGGGGTGAATGGAGAACACAAGGCTCTACTGTGAAAATCAAACAGGCAGGAGAGATAAAAAAGGAGAACATCTATCTTGCTGAAATAGCAGCAGGAAACAAATGCAGCATTTCTACCTACGACTGAGAAAGAGAGAAAGCCAATAACAAAACCGTTATTCAGCTCTGTGCCCTTTACAAATAGGACTGACTTGTTAGTGGACAGCTGCAGCTCAGCCCCCCCTCCATGCCATTCCAACTTGCTGCCTTTGCCACCCTGCTTTTGGAGATCAACAGCAATTTGCATCTCCATGCATCTCATTTCTCGTTAAGTAAGTTGATTAATTTGGGCGAGGGAAGTTGTCATTCAAAAAACCAGAAATTTCCACTTGCATAATTTCTGCCTTTCAAAATTGGCTGACCTCTCCCCCCACCGATCCAGCCCTCACTTCATACCTCTTTTTCTCCCTGTCCCCTTATCCCCCGTTCCTGCTCCCACCCTCTCTTTTTCTCCCTTTTTCTCCCCGTTGTTTACAAAGGTTTCATTATGTTTTCAACTAATCAGAAAGGCCTACTAATACACAATTAACATGTGACTATAAAAAAAAATAGCTTCCAGAAGAAGGAAAAGTAATTAAGTAGAGAATGCTTTTCAGTAAGTGCTCGTTTTAACCCATCGTCAGAGAACAGAGTCTAGGTTAGTCCACAATGGATGGAACAGACGCCAAGGGCAAAATGTTAAAAGCAAATAAAAAAGGGCATTATTTTCTTTGAGAATAATAACTACTAACGCCACAAAAACGTACATCACATTGCACTTGTTTATATCTGACCTCCTCTTTCCTCCACTTTTCTGAAGTGCCTTTTCTGTCTGTTTTATTAAAATAAATACAAAAATAAAAGTATCATTTATTGTATCTTTGCTTCCAAAGTGCCAGGAAATCAAGTGTCCTGCATTCAGATTGGATAGAGTGTCTTTACTTCTTAGTGGCTGGTACAGAGCTGTGTTTTGGATTTGGAAGGAGAATATTGTGGATAACACTCCGATGTTTTAGTTGTTACTGAGTAGTGCTTACCCTAAATCAAGGACTTTTCCTCTTCCTATGCTGTCCTGCCAGCCAGTGGCTTGGTTGTGCACAAAAATATGGGAGAGGAAACAGCTGGGACAGCTGACCCCAACTGACCAAAGGGATATTCCATACCATATGGCTTCATGCTCAGTTTATAAACTATGGGGAAATCTGGCTGGGGGGGCTGCTGCTCGGGAACAGTGTGAGCATCATTCAGTTTATCATAAACAATTTTCATTTTCATGACTTGTTTTTCTTCAGTTTTGCTTCTCTCTGTATTTGTTATTTCCCTTTTAATTACAGTTTTTCATTACTATTTTATTTCATTTCAATTATTAAACTGTTCTTATCTCAACCCACAAGTTTACCTATACCCATCCAATTCTCTCTCCTATCCCACTGGATGGGAGTAAGAAAGCTGCTGTGTGTTGCTTAGCTGGCAACGGGGATTAAACTGCAACACCAAGTAACCAACATCACCATCAAAATAGCACAAATCTGTAGTTTATTAAGAGTATTTCACTTCAAAATATGTAAAGCCTGAATGTACACATAAATTAAGCACCTAGAAAAACCATTAGGAATTTTGCCCAGGCGATGACAAGTGGTGTTGAACTCTTCACAAGGTGTGCTGTGTTATCACAACAAATAGGAACTATACGAAACAGTTTTAAAGGTTGTAGTGTTTGCAAGACTTCAGTTATTAACTTTAGATCTATCTGTTGACACTGTCCTCAGGCTGACAGTTGTCACACAGGTTGGAACAGTAGCATTTATATGTGTGGACAGTAGCATTTATATGTGTGTGTGTGTATTGGGGAGGGGGCTTAAATGAAAGTGCTACCTAAATTTAGGCTTTTTTTTTTAATCCAGGGATTGTCAAAATATGTCCAAATATTCCCCATATTCTTCATGTATTCAGTCAACCTCCACAGCAAAAATGGTTCCCTCCGCAAAAATATATATTTCTTTAGATACCTGCCCTTGCAGTGAAGTGTTTGAGATATATTTTATCTCTGTTCACCTTCCTTATATGAGTTCTAAATAAAAAGACAGTTGTGTAGTTTCAAGACCAAAATCTCAAGGAGCTCAGAGTTTTCAGCAAGATACTGACTATCACTTTGGTCCAACTGAAATCAAGTGGGACCTGAGATGTGTTGTGAGGAACAGGTCCTCCAAAATCAAAAAGGACCACATGCAGTAACAGCTCCTTTTCCTTACATTCCTCTCCCCACCACCACTAAGAATTTATATTCCAAACTATGTATCAAATACAGAGTATTTTTTACTATCCGGAATCCCATTAGTTTCATTGGCACTTTAGGTAATAAGATTTGCATGGTAAAAATTCCATTTCTATTAGATTGGGTCCATAGGACTCACCAGCCTGATATGACTGTCAGAGGAAAGGGAGGATGTGTGGGTTTGTTACAATATGAGGATTTGTCCACACAGAATTTGGCACCAGTTTAATCAAAAGGATTCAGTTTAACCAGTGCAAACCCCGGTGCAGCCTCTATTTCTGTCAGCTTAAAACTGGCTGTATTAGGAAATTTCTCACTGTAGATTTATACAGGTATGCTGAAACAGGTCAGATAAACTCAGATAGCAATCATTTTAAACAAGCTATACTCTGAAGTATTCTGGATTATCTGTCTGGAAGACCCCTCTAATTAAACTAGTCAAAAGAGCTGTTCAGGTCAGACCCAAATCCTTCACAGAGGAGAGAGAAATTATGGCATTCTGGGCTGAACCTCGAGGTCTCTTTCTGGACAGAGTGAAATCAGTGACATCCCATCAGCCAGACACTACTGCTCTTTTTCATATAATATGAGCCCTCTGGGTCATGCCCACAGGCAGAACCTGATTTCCAATCATGGCCACCAGCTGAAGCTTAGGGAAAGAGCCTGTCAACTAAGGCAGAAAAAAGTTCACAACTAGATCCTATCCAGACCTCACAGCTCCTAGCAATGAGTGATTCAGAGTCTTTCAATTCCAGGCCTTGATCCAGACCAGATTAGCATTTTTATTAACCACCCAACAAATCTTCCTGATTTTGTCTAGTCCTTTTCTGGACCTGTTTGTTACTTTTAGCCCCTGAGACATCCTGAGTTCAGCACCTCCATTCAGTGTAAGCAAAAAACTACATCAGCTTTAGGTTTGCTCCCTGACTCACGGGGTATTTAACACAGACCTGAGTGAAACACTGCAGCAGACCATTACAAAGTACACTGCCTAGAGATACAGACAGCAATATCACACAATTCTTACTATAACCAAATCCTTACTGATTCCACAGGAGACGGAATTCTAAATAACAGCAGACGAAAAGCCAGGATTGGGAACAAGTCAGATGTGGCAGCTCCTTCCCAAACCATCCTTCGCATTGTTTGCTCTTGATTTCTGATCAACTAAATACATAGTTTCTTATTCTGTAACTAGCCTAGATTTAACATCTAATCTGGGTTTAAATGTCTCAAACAAAGGAGACATTCGCCAAATGCTAGGAGATGGGTTTATAGGTATTCTGTTGAAACTTGGCAGTTTTCCACTTCTTAAGGACACTCTACAGTCTGAAAATCAGTCGCGGTCTGGAAGTTTTTCCTAATGTTCAGTTTACCTGTTACTCATGGTTGTAGCTCTCATTCTGAAAATTCACCTGATATATAGTAGCATCAAGCTAAAAGTGAGTCCCTTTGGCTTCACAGACTTCAAAACCTCACTCCAAGTTTTCTGAAAATGGGGACTGGAGGAAGTGCCACACTCTTGAATCACCCCCACTGTTCCTTGACACTTAAATCATATTTCCTCTACCTGTTCCTTATTTAACTTGCTCATATATTTTTAGTTCTTTTCATCTTTCCGTATGAAACAATCCTGTCAACATTTTAATCACTTTTTTTATTCTTCTCTGAATTACCTCCAATTTGACAACACTCTCCAATTAGCAAGGTTCACAAAATCATAGACAGTCTTAGGTCTTTGTTCTGTGGAAAGATAATTTTCCATTTAGTCTTGCTGTGGATCACATTCTGACTTCAACAGCACTCTGGGATGGTGAAATTAAGAACTGAATTTGGCCCATGAGCACATACCTGAGAAGTATGAGTGTTTTCCAGTTTCCACAGTCAATGTCTCTGGACCAAGAAATCATCTAGAGCCTTCCTTCCTCTACAATCCCCGAGACCAGAAGGCAGAGGTGAGTGCCTGGACTGTCTGGACTGCTTTGCCTTCGTCAATCTCAGGCAGACGCTTAACTCTATGGAGAAGCTATTTTCTCATCAAAACACCATGGCATGACAGATTTACAGAAACATGCAGCACAGGGATGTGGGATGCAAAGCAGGAAGAGGGGCCCTGGACACACACAAAACAGACAACAATCAGACTGACTTATATCTGGAGTTTAATGGGAGACTCCAGATAATCATCCAAGAGTGTCTTACAGGGTACAGATAGTGCAGATGCCAAGGAATTGTTCTGGGGATCCCACTGGGGTACAAGAGAAGTAACTCAATTTAATTGGGCTGGTTACAATGTAGGCTGACTATCAGGAAAATATTTCCTAATTCTGAGGCCATCAAATCCTTAAAAGAAGCCCCAAGACAACGACATCTCAGATGAGGAGGAGCATTCTGGGCTCCTCAGTTTAAGAGGGATGTTGAGATCCTTGAGCGTGTCCAGAGAAGGGCGACAAGGATGGTGAAGGGGCTGGAACACAAGCCCTATGAGGAGCGACTGAGAGTGCTGGGATTGTTCAGTCTGGAGAAGAGGAGGCTGAGGGGAGACCTTATCGCTCTCTACAACTACCTGAAAGGGAGGTGTAGCCAGCTGGGTGTTGGTCTCTTCTCTCTGGCTACCAGTGATAGAACAAGAGGACACAGTCTTAAACTGCGTCAGGGGAGATTTAGACTGGACATTAGGCGGAACTTTTTCACAGAGAGGGTGATCTCTCAGTGGAATGGGCTGCCCAAGGAGGTGGTGGAGTCACCGTCCCTAGAGGTGTTTAAGAAAAGGTTGGATGAAGTTCTTGGTGGCATGACCTAGATATTAGGGTAGTGTGTTATAGGTAGGATGGTGTGTTGGTAGTAGGATGGCAACAGGTGAGATAACAGGTTTGGCTAGATTAGGTAATAGGTGATAGGTTGGACTTGATGATCTCTATGGTCTTTTCCAACCTTACTGATTCTGTGATTTCAGAGTACGTAACAATGATGTCCCATTGCCAGAGTCAGGCAACATTATGAAACAGGCATTTTCTACTTTCTAAATTTACAGCTGTGATTCACAAAAATGAATTGGGTTGATCCAAGTATCCCATTTAGAAACACTGGACTCAGCATGAGCTGTACACACCCCCTCCAACCTCAACAGAGGCTGTGCCGTTTGGAAGCCTCAGTGCGCTCTAGAAATGAGTGTTATCAATATCAGTCACTGAGAGATCAGGTCAAAACTGTTAATATCTCATCAGTCACGCGAACTGCATCTCCTTTCCAACACACACCTACAGATTTATTATTAGGGTTCTTCAACTCTTTTGTATTTTTAAATCAAGCTGATTCACATACTGTAACATTCATTATACAATTAAAAATGCATGATGGTAAAACGGTTTTTCCTAAATGCATGATGGTAAAACGGTTTTTCCTAACTCATTAGAAAAACATATAATATATATTTATAGATTACATATTTTCATCTTTTTAGACCTAATGATGTGTGCTGTGTCAGGCAAAATGACCTGTTACTCAGACTAATTGATGTCATTTCATATCAAGAGCACAAGGTACTTTTATCTAAGCTTGGTCAATTGGCTTTATCCATAAAACATGTACTTTGGGTTTTGCTAGGAGGGGGGATGGGAAGGAAACAAGATTGAACACTTGAGTCAATATTTATCCCTTTGTCAAGATGGATGAGGAATGGATAAATCTGGTGTATATGCTTTGTCTACTCTACTTGGAAACATGGACTCTGCTCAGCACATCTATCAAAATCAACAAATGTTCTCCCAGCTAACTAACAGGGTATCAGGCAAACAGAAAAGTCCTGACTGCTGTGAATTACATGAACTTTCATGAAGACAAAAGCCACTCCTCCAAGGGATGAGATAAACACTCAAGTTAATTGAAGTGTTGGGAGAAATAACAAAATACTTTTGGGGATGTAAATTCAAAATTCCTGTTTCTAAAGCCACTTTTTCCACCTAAGAGGATCCCATACATTTAGTAGCCTTCAATTCTTCCAAGCCCCAATGTTCTCAACTGCCCTCTTGTTTTTGAAAAAAGAAATTGGAGTAATGCATAACCCTTGCCTTCCTGAAGACTAAAATAGGACAGAGGCAATGAAAGCACCCCTAATTCTCTAGTCCTCAAAGCATGAAAAGGGACTTACATCTTTTTATTCTTTAAATCAAAGAGGACTTAAATCAAACTGGTCACTCCTGCTTCAGCCTACAGGTCTGACCTTCCTCAGAGATAAGGAGCAGCTTGTCACATCTCCTGCACAGTGTGGGGTGCTCTGAGAACACAAAGCACCAACCAACAAAGGTTGAAACTGTATTCCACACAACTTCACACTGCCAGTTCTCCCTGCCTTGGTTACACCAATGTGTTTGTGCTAGATTTTGGAGCTGGAGGCTGACCGAATGCTAACCAAGCTCCTCTGCACACCTCAGCCATGAACTGCCCCCCCCTCACAGCCATCACCAGCTCTTCAAGGAGGAAAGGCTGTAGCCGTGGACGCACAGTTCCAGCAGGATAGGGCACGGCTGGAAAGCATAACGAGAACTGCAAAAGGTGACTGCATTCCTCTCTTCAAACATCACTCTGTGAAACACACACTCTGTTTCTATCTTTCCTCACTAATTATCCTTCCCTCCTTTGCCAACTTCCCCTTTGTTTTATCTCCTATCATCAAGCTCTCTTCTGGGAGCTTCTGTTTAATTTTTCCACTGCTGAGTACTAAGCAGACAAAATTTTTGCCTTACTGTAAATCTACCAGAGCCTTTTACCAGGGATAAACGTAGCCCTGCAGACACAATAGGATGAAGCAGCATGGCATATGGAGAGATCTGATTTTCATTTCTATAAGAATACAGACAGTGCAGTTATGTGGTGATTACTATATAACCCACACCTCTATAATGGACAAACAGAAGTCAAACTTGTGTACTTCAGTAATAAAGGGTTTACAAATGGGACCCTTCTATTAATGTAAATAGTCTTCCTTATTTTATTAAGATTCATCTACTATACAGTGCACTGAGCTAACAAGTAATCCTCAGTTGCCACCTCGCGTGTCTGCACTGCATAGTACAATTCCTCCTAGATAACTATCTCGGGAGAAGCAGGAAAACAATTAAAACTAGAAGGTAATAAATGATGAAGAAGCCTATGAACAGCATGCTGGCCCTCTTCCCAGTCTTCATTCATGCATCAAAAAATCCCATAGCTCTGAGTCTTTGAGAGGGCAGCTGGGCAGTAGGGATGTCCACAGTAATATAAATGGGAATTAGATATGATCGAATGTGCTCATTGCATTTTCAACAGCACAAGTAATCTTCTCCCCTCTTCTCTCCAGTTCCCCCACCTCTCACCCTGCCATCAGAATAGATGACTAATGATCCTGTAACTAAGCAACGGGGCAATTGAAGAGTTTCAAAGTTCCAGTACATGATAATTTAGCTAGGATCATTTGGGTGATCGGGCTATGACTGGAGACACCATCCCTGAGTTAAATACCTTTTCTCTTTCCAAATAGTTTTCCTCTGGCAGGGATTTGCAAGGATTGGCAGAGGTAGAATTTCGTCCTCAGAGCTTGGCAGCTCTGTTCATTACTTCTGCAGCTCCATGACAGACACAAGAGGATGACAACCACAGAGGAAATGAAGATGCATCTACTTGACAGTCCGCAGGTGACTACCTGTGTAGTAGCAGTGGAGGCAGCCCGAGGCAGCCCCGTTAATATACCCTTGGTGATAATCCATCCCTTATACCCCAATGAGATTTCATCCCCAGCTAGTGAGTGCTCTTACATAGTCTATCAGTAGGTAGACTTAGTACAGTTTAGTCCACAACCATTATTCTGGTTTTAGCATAATCCAATAAAATCAGTTACAAGAATTAAGTCACTGAAAGCATTTTAAAATATCTAAATATTTTTCAAGGGTCTATTCTAAGCTCAGTAGCCCTTTCCACTGGGGAATGTATTGTGAGATCATTGATTTTGATACCACCACGTGTGCCCTTGCTTTAGACTCAGGACACATAACTCACGTGAGTCAATTATCTCATAGTACAGTCCCCAGTGGCAGTCTATGGTTTTAAAAGATCCTATGCTAGAAAAAGCATACCATTATCACTGGCTGGCACTTGTTTCCAAAGAAAAATGTAGTGGTAAAATTGTTTATTGCTGACCCACTTATCCATGTGGATACAGATGTTTGTATAATATATATATTGGATGTAAAAGGAATATGTTGAATGTATATCTATTTGTTCGGGTATGTCTGTGATTCTCACCACTCCAGCATCTTTGATGTAGATGTAGAAAAATGTACAGTAAGGATTTTAACTCTTGCCTTGCAAAGAGATATCTCTAGTAAGGAAATGCCATTCTATCTCTTAGAATAAACAAGGCAAATGTCTTGTTTAAAACAAATACAGCCCAGAATTGGCTAATTGTGTTTTTAAACTCTGAGGTGTATTAAGCCTTTTCAAATCCTAGGCTGTTCGGAAAATACGGAGTCAGCATTCTCATATTAGCCATAATTACTAACTAGCCACCACAGAAAAAAACTATTAGTAATAAAGCTTAACTCTATTAGATTAACCCAAGATTAAGTTTTCTGGCTGATCACTGAATGAGGGTGGTCAGACATGCATCCGTACATCTCCATTTAGCCATAGGGGCCCAAAAGAATGTGCCAGTATTCAAAAGAAAACTAGTCATAGGTAACTAAAACCCCCACAAAAGACTTGGCAAGCCACCCTAAGATCACAGTGCCAAATTCCAAAGGGGTGATTGCTTCCCAATCCTCAGCAAGTATTCAGGTTAGACTCTTTGGTGAGGTAGAGTTTAAATCAGTATCAGGTAGAGAAAATAGGTGTAAATATCTGCATATTTACCACTTCGGGATACTAGTCTGAGCAGTAGGAAGTAGTTTGCAGGTAAGGGGATATGGCAGGAAAATCAGTCAGGTGGAAAACATAACCTTCCCCTCCTTCAGCACAGGTCCTTGGTGCCTCTCCATAAGTACACTCAGGTTCCAGTCTCAGATTTTAAGTTTCGTTCAATTTCTGACCCCAGGTGAATGTTGCAAGTATTCACACCTTACCACTTACAACTCCATTTGTTTTTTACCACCTTAAACCCACAAAATATAACCTCAGCCATTTGAATACCAAGCCTCAAGTTGAAGTCAATCCCAGTGAGAGATTTGCCAGAGGGACTGAGATTTGCCTTAAAGTGAAGACAGTGAAAGAAATCAGAAAAACTGTCCTGGGAATGTGCATCACTGGGACATTTTAAAGCTAAATGAGAACTATGTTCCTTTTCAAAGTCAGAACTTCAAGTAAGAAAACACACACTTTGGAAAGTTAAGAGGTTACTGTGGCTGGAGTGTTCCATCACTGCTGTTCAGAATGGGTTTATCAGCCACGTATAAGTAGAGAAAAGAATGCTTAGCAGAGATCATCTCCAGCACAAAAATGTTTCAAACCTGGAACTATGTTAGCAACTTCTTCAGGGTTCACAGGTTCACAGGTTAT
>WEKX01025689.1:364979-383465 GCA_013390025.1 Pitta sordida | reverse complement strand
TGCAGGCCAGGATGCCACTGGCTTTTCCCTTTTGCTGTAATGCAACATTCCAGCATTCTTTTTTCCCTAAATTATATGAGTTCTTTGTTTATAAAAAAACGCAAACAGCCCCTTTAAAAATTATCTACTGATTGTTAAAAATGGGGGAATCTCACTCTATTTAGTAAGTAAATGATTATTTTATTTAACAAAATTGAAATGGCAGAGTAAGGTTAATGGGACGCGGACTTCGCATCCAATACCTTGTTGTGGTTGACTCGACCTTTTATCCTCTAGTATCTGAGAGGAGTTTATCTCAATTGGTCAGAGTCATATTTCAGGAGGTGGAGCTGATCTTTACAACTCTTGACTGGTTATGCCTGCACATGCCCACTATCATTCTACAGGCATCTTTCCTTCAGGTAACTACTTTTTGAGATAGGGCATAAAAGGGTAGATTTGTATACAAGAAATTACACATAAAGAAGTACAAAAACAATATCTAAGAGGATATATAAAAAACTTATGAAGAAATACAAAATACAAAAAATTCAACATATGAAATACAAAAACACAACTTAAACTTATAAAGAAACCTTAAACTTAAAGAAATACAACTTACAAAAATACAACTTATAAGGAAAGTAAAATACAAAAATTCAACTTAAACTTATAACGAGAAATACCAAAAAAATATAACCTAAACTTACAAAATGCAGCTTAAAGGAACAAAAATAACCCCAGTTACTTTTCTCCATTTTTTTTTTAAACTCACAGAATTTGGCAGTTGGAAAGCTATTGTCTCTTCACATGATAATCAGCTGCAGAAGCTTACTCTCTGGTGATGGGCCATTTGGCCCACCGATGATGGCTCTGAAGATGCAACCAGACCCTACCCCAAAAAACCAAAAAAACCTAATAGCTCCCAGGTGGAGTAGATTTGTCAGCACAATAGCTGTGCTATCTGAAATCTCCACACCCATCTTCTCCAACAACCCTAGGCAGAGAAACACATTTCCATCCCCCCCTCCCCCAAAAAGTTATGTTTCACTTTTAAAACAATTCTTTTCAAACAAAGCTACATAGTTGTAATTTTACCAGTAGAGAATCACAATAATTCTGCTTTTAGTTGTAAATTCCCCATTCTCAATATATCACTTTTCACACAATTAATAAATGCTATAGCATATTAGTGTACTGAATATTTTTTCTCTGTGATCTACTGTTTCCATGTGTAAAGGTGTTGGCTTTTCATACATGCAACCCTTAAGATATAGGAAAGCTGTTGCACAGTAGCCAAGTAAATGATTCAGCAAAGAGAATCCCAAGATTTAATTCTTGCCAAATTGCCAAAATGTACAAATACTTGAAAAATATTACTATTTCAAAAAGCATTGCTAAAACTGCACAGTGTGTGAAATCCTGAAATTATGCTTGGCTACCTAAGTTTATCTTCCCTTAGACTTACACATTATGTGTTTCACCACATGGTCAGAGGATCTACTTTTCTCTGCTACTATTCCATTCAATACAGCAAATGGACTATTCAGAATCAGTGAAGGGGACTTGCCTTTCAGACTCCTATTGTAATGGCAATACCTGCAAAGTGAGCAATGAGAATGATTTGGAATGGCAGAAGAGGCAACAGTAATGTGATAATTACTAAATGGTCCTCCAAAAAGCCAGGTTCTACCTTTTAGGTATACTTGTATTAGAAATCACACTTATGAACAAGAGTGTTGCAATAAAAAATACACAAGTCAAGAGCTCTTTTCCAGATTCCATAGTAATTTAAGTAAAATGTTTTAAATTAAGTTATCACAAAGTTCTTAAGATAATGTACTGTTTTTTCCACAGGACAGAACTACAGTAAGCCCTCTCCACTTCGTGCCTCCCGGATAGCAGTTTCACCTCTATGCAGCGTTATTTTTCAGCTATTAAGGAGGCCTGTTTTGTGACTGCACCTGCGCAAACTGACAGTCATGAATATTCAAATTAGTCATGAATATTCAAATAAACCCCCATACCTTGCCTCATGGACCACGGGTGCACTGCTCTGCCCACGGAGGGAGGCAGCCGCAGCAGGTCTGCCCGAGCAGCACCTGCCCTGCTCTGCTCTGCTCGGAGGGATGTGGCCACACCAGGTCCCCCCAGCTCTCCACCTGCCCTGCTCTGAGCGAGGAGGCTTCGTGCAGTTCCGAAAGATTTACACACTCTGAGGTTAGACGTGGTATCTGAGACTTTCTTGGGGTGCCAGGAAGCGCTGACACAAACACTGACGCACAGCAGGACGGTGCCGAAACAGCACCGGAGTGCTGGGGGGCGGTGTGAGGGTGTGGGCAAATTTGCATACTAATGAGCTGCCATTCTATGTGGACGGAGGGCTGTATGGGAGGGGCACCAAGACCTGAGGTACCGTGGTATTCGAGGGCCGAATGTATCATCTTGATTTTCTGCATATCCAAATAGAGTTTCACTTTGGACAATCTGCAATCTGCAAATCGAGTCAATCAGAGCTTTGAGACACAAGTGCCATGTAAATCTACATAAAGTGAAACAGTTAAAAAAATAATCTAATTCTTAAGCATCTTGAACTGCACATAGTAATAAACACTCAAAAAAATTATCTCCTTATGTCTGCTCACTAGCACTGTGCTTCAGGGGAAGCATGACAATGAATTCCTTGGTGTTTGCAAAACACTCCTACCTGCACCACAGGAAAGCCAAAGAGTGAATGGTGCTTTCGTTCTCTGAGTACGACCTAATTGATGCTACAAAAAAGATTTGTGACCTCCTGTGCCCATTGCCTTGAAGTAATCATCTTCAAACCTCCTCTTAGTGCACCTCCCTGTACTTGGAAAAAGCTCACTATAAACATCTGTAAAACATCTTCCAAATTTCCCTTTACTACACTGCCATACTAAAACGTGTGAACAGCTGGACATCAGTACACTGGCCAACACGATTCAGCTATTTCCTGACATTTGTGTTCCTTCATTGCATCTGGACTGTAAGTTTTATGTAACAGAGATTGTTCCTTTCCCTTGTTGCATTACCCTAGTCTAACGGGATTTTAGACCTAGAACAACGCTCCCAGATAATACAACAATCACTGTCATCTAGAAAAACCATCTTGCTCTTCCCTTCCTAACAACAATCAAGCCACAGGTCTTTGTGCATTAAACATGACTACTTACTACAGCAAGTCAGAAAGGTCAGTGGGTTTCAATGCTATACTGAAAACAAGAGTAGGATATGCCTTCACTTTACAAAAAAAGTAACAATAACACCCTTTCTCCCCCTCCTGTCAGTCTCAGTATTTGAAAAAATCCAGCTTCTTGCTCTACCATTAATTATGAAGAAATACTCTGACTGACATCCCATCCTATGTAAGCACCTTTGTGCCCACTGCTGTTTGGGATCCTGCTGCAAGATACTGATGCCCAAATCCTTGGCAAGAAATTGAGAGCAAGTCAGCTGCTCAGAACTGGCTTAAACAAAAGGCAGAACACATACTGCTCCTCATTAAATGAAACCTAGAGGTTAGAAAACTGATCCAGGAAATTAGAAACACATTTTTATATCCTCTGTAACTTGAGGGAATTCTCACAACGAACACCTCTTTAAAATCTCTTAATCAATAGACCAGGCTACACTGTCAGCACTGCCAAACTTACGCAGATCCCTCATTGTTCAGCAGGCTAGATTATACAGTCTTAGATGAAGGAATAAAAAAAGGTGAAAGATGCCTAAAAACTTCCTTAAACCTTCTTTTTCTTTCAGCATATTAACACAAATAGCATCAAGAAGCTCTTGAAACAGGGCCTGGAAATGGACTTGGTTTGGGTCTCCTCAGTCCCAAAAGGTCACTCACGTGATTTGGCTACAGGTAATGCTACCTGCTGCTCACCCTCTCTGAAAAATAGGAGTAAGTGTTGCTTTCTAGAAACATGTATTTTATATCTTACACTGTATTTAAGCCAAAGTCAAAGTACTCCCAGAATTTTTGCTCACCATTCCTAAAAGGAGTATTTGGCATTTTAACTCCATGGTTCTATTTGCTGATAAAAAAGAATATGGAGAATAAGTTATTTTTATGGAAAGCAGCCAGTTTATCAATAGAGAGTGATGTGGGACATTTTCAGAACTGCTTTGTGCTCTGTCCCCTCAGCTCTTGCACTGACTTGCCTCTCCTCCCTCATCCTCTTTAGTTAATAAATGCAGCCTCAGAGCATACAGTCTTTGGGGTGGTGACAAGTACAAGTAGTCCAATTTATTTGAGTCCTTAAACATTTCATCAGAGCAACTGTCAAACTACAGAAAAGTACAAGGATTTAAGGGTTCTGGGCAAAAACAGCTTACTTTTTTTTTTCCTCCTGTGTTGCCTTTGGCAAATCATCTGATTACCTTATTTTGCCATTTATCTCCAAATCATATTGGCAAATCCCATTTACCACATTTTAAAATTACTGGAAGAGCTCAGAAAGTAAGCACTTTGTAGAAGCATCACACTTCAGAATTCCATTTAATGTAACTGGAGGAAGAAATTATGCTAACAGATTTTCTTGATTTTTGAGTTACAGATTTTAAAGAAGTTAAATTGCTTTTGCTCCTGAAAACCAGCAGAAAAAGTGAACAAATTCAATTTATTTTTTTAAGTCAAATTATATTTTCAGTTTGTGAGCTCATTTTGAATTAACACAAACATCTCTAGGATTTTACTTTGATGAAAGCCACAATACAGTAATAGTTGCATTCATGTGAGTCTCAAGATTATCTCGAATGAAAACTCCAAGTTCCAAATCCAACAAAAAGCTAAGTCTGTGCTCCCTATGAAATACGTATGCAGTATTAGCTCCTCTCAAACAAACAAGATCACATATTTTTACAGAGTCAACACTGTCCAGGCAGATGCGTTTTGCTGGGTGTTACCCAAAAGAATTGTAAACTTCCCTCATCATCCTACTGGAAAGCTGATTCAAGCAACTTTAATACAAGTATTTCTGAACAATTCTCAACTACGACTTTTTTTGCTTGTAGCAGTGCACTGAAACTGAACTACTAAATACTACCTTTTCCTTTAATTTCACTTGTGATAAAAGAATGCCAATGGCATGTATGTGCTTCTATGACTCTCAAAATACATTAGTTTCAGACAGTGAAAGAATAAATGAGTTCTCCAAATGTCCCATAAATAAAGAATGAAAGAAATATTTATTAGAGGTTTGCATAGAAATGATAAAAGCTATATTGGCTCAGAGTTAATATTTTAAGAAAAAATTAAACAACTGTTCTTACTTGTGCTACTTTCAAACTATTACATATTACATCAATCTCTACCCATACTTTTGAATGGTATTTTTTGTACTACAAAAGAGCTAAAACTCCATCTGCAGTTCACTGTTATCTTCTGTCATGCACATCAAAACATTCCTGCCAAAATCAGAGCTCTAGCAAGCTTTCCTACTTCAATTTTAGCTGTTACTCAAGGAAAAAGGTTTGTGCAATCACACTCTATCCGCCTGTTTGTTCCCCATAACTTTTGAAGCTATTGCCACCTGTTTATCAGGGACAAGAGATTCAAAGATAATTAAGCCCAGCAGAAGTTTTAGAAAAAAACCAGTGGCTGGGTAAATGGAAGCTTCTGGGAGTAGAGATCTTAATAATGGGAAAAGCCAGGGCAGGCTCCAGGGAAATTCAGTCTCTCAGGGCTTTCAACACAGCATGCAGCGGTCCATCAGGTAACAAGTATTGGCGAGGATGAGCCACAACACATGACGCCTCTTGCCAAGACAGTGGCAAGAGCTTTGTAGAGGAAATGTCACACAGAAGGAAACACAAGGAAAAAGGAGAAACTGGAGTGCAGAAGAGACCACGCACAGGAATACAGATAAAAATCCATAGGAAAGCAGACTTTACCAGGTACAGAGCAATACAGCAACCCTTTTTCTTTTGTCATTGCTTTCTGAAGAATTACTACAAACAATCTTGTAAAGAACACCAAGAAAAACAAAAGAACAGGCAACATGGTGGGCTGTATTCCAGCTTTCCAGAAGCATGAGACTTATGGTTGCTTTAGGGCTTTGGAAAGTTTGGCTACATGTTTATCTGCTGAGGGCTTCTTCTGAAGCAATTACAATAAAATACCTTTGATGCACTTAGCTTTAACCTTCAAGTACTCCAGAGTGAAAAGATGGCCAACCTATCAGAAATAAGTATATAATTATATAATTATTACCTCAGACCCTATATATCCAGTCTGCAAATACAACGCTCAGGGTTCATGAATTCATTTCTAAAATTTATTCATGTAGCATCTTCCACTGCAAAATACTTCACCAACATGAAGTCAGGCAGTGGCCCATGTATAAATACAGCCATACTTTACATTTCTTTGAAATCTTTCATTCTTGAATACTTGAAAATATTATACCATTTCTTAGCAGCAAATTTATCATTTTCATGTGGCCCCTAGGAAAATAAAAAATTATAGCATCACAGAGCTGTACAGCAATTCTCTTTTTCAGTGAGGTACACGTAGAATGTTATTTTTCATTTTTAGCACCAGAAAAATTTTGTTTTCAGAAATAATTAGTAACTTTGGAATTCAGTCAGAAAACAAGAGTCATTGCCTCTATTTTTGAAAAATATTCGCTAGAATTTTGAGCAACTGTTCAGAACAAAACCACATTTTATTTCTTATTCTAAAGGATCAAACATGAGGTGGCAAGAGGTCCTAATAGCTCAATAACGGAAGTTTTCTGAAAATCACTTTTCCAAAATGTTATATAAAATAGATTATGTTCTAGCATTGTCACATGGCATAAATGTATTGCTTGGTCAGGACTACCTTATTAAGGGATTTTTTTCCCTGTATGTTATAATATTTTTAAATACATGAGGTAATGTTTCCTGTGAAGATAATTAGACAGGGAAAGCTATTTTCTTCCACAGAAAAAGTCCCAGGGTTTTGTCTGTTTCTAGACATCTTTTTATGCACAAATATAATATCGAGGTAGCATTCGTCACTTGATGGCAAGTTAAGAGTGCTAAAAGCAGGACAGTCTAACATGCCAACAGCCAGCACAGAAGAGCCCTTCTTTCTTACCCATCCATCACTCCATCCTTCCCATCCAACCCTTCCTCCCTGGGCTGCTCAGCCACCCATCTGTGGTGGCCTTGGTAGAACAGCACAGTTAGAGCAGCTCTTCAACTGGCATTGTGAAGTTCGAGTACATGACACACATGCATGAGGAGGAAAAATCTGAACAGAAATGGCTAACAAAAAAAAAATCTGTCATTTTTGAATCTGTCATCAGCATTCAAAAATCTAATTTCAATTTTTTTAATATTAAACAAAGAAACTCGTTTGCTTTAATTTCTTAGTGGATGGTAGTTCTACATTCAGGTGCGAGCATCCCACCACTGCCTTTGGGATTCTCCAGTACAAATGTTAACACACTGTGGCTGTCTCAATCCTCAGCTAAATCTGTTTTAAAGCTGCAGTATGAAACTTTCTCAGTTCTTTACAAATCTATTGTCTTTAAGGAATATTAGGAGAGATTAGAAAGCATTTATGTAATTTATGGAATAAATCATAAACAATCCAATTCCTTCAGTCATCTTGAGCGGGAAGCACCTGTTCAGAAAGAAAGTGTGAGTGCTTTAAGGAGGAGTCTCCTGACTCCATGATTGAGATAAAAATTGCAACTCATAACTTAGAGCTAGAAGGAGACAGTTATTCATTAATTCAAAGGAAAAAAAGTTAGATAATTTCATAGAAGCACAGAATGGTTTGAAGGGACCTTAAAGATCACCCAGGTCTAACCCTCCTGTCATGGGGAGGGACACCTTCCACTAGACCAGATTGCTCAAAGCCTCATGCAATCTGGCCTTGAACACTACAAGGCATGGGGCATCCTCAGCTTCTCCAGGAAACCTGTTCCAGTGCCTCATCATTCTCCCACTCAAGAAAATTATATCCTTCTTCCTATTTGAGATACAAAATTACTAATTCAACAAAAGATATCATGTGAAGCAGTCCAAGGATGTTCAATGAATTTATCTTTCAGGAAGGCTGATTAAGTGATGACAATTCCCTGCAGTGCGACTGCATCTGAATACTATACATATCCATTTTAAGGATATTTAGAATAGAGAAGATAAAATAGAAGTATATGTTACTAATTGTTATACTGTGTCTAGTACCTTACTGATGTGGCTTTGCAATAAAATATGATTTGAGAATATCCACAATGAAAAGTATAGCAAAAATCTTTTAAATAAGCTAAAAGCTAGAAGCTTAATTTTAATTTTCTATTTAAAGATAATGCTTATCAAATCCTGCTGCAGGCAGAACATTCATACAATGTTTTCTTCTATTGGTACTTGATTCATCTTCAACACTGGTTAATAGCTTGCTACTGATGCCATGATATTCTTGTATTAATGTAGATATTTAATTAAAAATTATTACTACAGGTTCAAACTCATTAATCATACTCATTAAATTTAGTCCTATAATTTCAACATTTGTTTTACAGAGATATTTCTCTTCTAGAGGCAGATATAGACTGATTACATGGCCAAAAGAACAAGTATCTCCATGTTCTCTTAAAACATTAGACAAGAAATCAAATAAAATCATTAGTACTTCTCAGTCACTCTTTCATAGGTATGAAATGATTTTGCCACTGTAACACAGGAAATGGGAACATGCAAGTGATATATTCCAGGTCTTGAAATGTACTTTGCTAATGCAATGTATATTCAGTACTGACTAATAAAAAGCAATTTCAATCCTCAGATGCTTTGAAATGTAAGTTTTTCCAGAAATACTGGCGAAGTCTCTCACTGGAAATGTATTTGTGCCTCTCAAATGAATCAGCACATCACTTGATCATTTACTATAATTTCTACTGTCCATGAGAACCAAGTCCTGCTCCTGCTTGGACTTTGTAAAACTTCTCATAAACAGTAAATTCCATGGTGAAAATTACGCAAGAGGACAACAAATGCAGCCTACCTGTGAGATCAGTTCCTTCTGGAAAGATGAGGAGTTGTAGAGGTTCACAAATGTCACAGAAATAATCCAGCATGTTTTCAAAGTGACTCTTGTCATCTTCCCACTTTCTCTGAATGAAAACAAAGGCAGCAACCTGCATCGCCCAACCTAAGGTTTAAAAAATACACCTTTATTACCAATTCACTCTGATACTTAAACAGGGTCCATTATTCCAGAATATTTTATAAATTATGTTAGACATATTTTATTTACTATCCACCTGTCCTTAACTGATTAAGAGCACTTAGTTACCTTGAAAGAGGAGTTTGGGTAGGAAAAAAAAGAATATATAAATGCATTTAAAATGCAAAACTCAAGTTACCAGAGTCAGAAAAGCTTTCCAGAGAGGAAGAGGAGGATAAATGCTGTCACAAAAGTAGGTTGTAGTGAGGTGGGTATTAATCTCACAGGAAATGGCTTCAAGTTGCACCAGAGGAGGTTTAGATCGAATATTAAGAAAAATTTTTTCACCAAAAGGGTTGTCAAGCTATGCCTGAGAACAGGCTATTCAGAAAAGTTTTTCAGTCACAATCCCTGGGGGTATTTAAAACTTGTGTAGATCTGGTGCTTAGGGATGTGGTTGAGCGGTGGCTTGGCAGCGCTGAGTTAATGGTCAGACTCAAGGATGTTGAAGTCTTTTCCAAACTAAACAATTTTGTTACTCTCTGAGGAGAAGCATTTAAAACTGTGGCCCTCACCAGACTATCCTTAATCCCTGCAACACTGATTTGCTGAGGTGATGGACACGATCTCACCAATGCACTTCAGGGTAACAGCTGCGTTATGCAGACGTCACTGCCCTTGGTGCCCACTAAACATGTGCACTTTGCAGTGAGTATTTGTTGCTTTGAGGCTTTATTACACATAAAGTGATCCATCGTTACTCGCGGGTTGGTGGGTTTGGCGCTCTTCAGGCGAGTCTTGAAATCAGTGAAGATAGCGACCCCACTACTTAGTCANGCGGGCGAGCGGCGAGCGCCGGCCCTGGGACCTGCCTGACTGTGGGCACACAAAGGGCACCGTGGGGCGGGGGGGTGGGAGAAGGTGCCCCCCGCTTTCATGTAAGACACACACAATGGCAGCCCCATCACCCCATCTTGTAGCCCAGCAGAGGACAATTCCAGCCGTGCAAAAACACATTTACACTAAACGTATCCCAGCCGTGCCATGGTGGCTCCCGGCTGGGACCAATTTACATAATCCTGAGCAGACTGAGTTTGCAGTAGGTTCTGCGCACATGCCAGGTCCCACAGCTCACTGGAAAATCAGCAGCGACTAATCGGATCCCGTAAATTACGAAACGCAACTATGCAGAGGTTCACTGTATCTTCTTACAATTTTCATNTGACTGCACTTCCTGATCCTCCACCGGCACTGGCTCAGGGAACGGCCATGTGTGCCAGGAGCCGTGGGAGGTTTCCCAGCACGAGCCCCAGCAGAGGGTCGGAGGTGCAGTCCCAAAAACTGTTTCAGATCGGGGCTATGGCAGTGTCAGCGCAGGGCCGCGTCCACCGCCGGCATGGGGCTGCATCCACTGCCGGTGCAGGGCCGCATCCGCCGCAAGCGCAGGGCCACGTCTGCTGCCGGTGGCCGCCCTGTGCCGGCCCTGGGACCTGCCTGACTGTGGGCACACAAAGGGCACCGTGGGGCGGGGGGGTGGGAGAAGGTGCCCCCCGCTTTCATGTAAGACACACACAATGGCAGCCCCATCACCCCATCTTGTAGTCCAGCAGAGGACAATTCCAGCCGTGCAAAAACACATTTACACTAAACGTATCCCAGCCGTGCCATGGTGGCTCCCGGCTGGGACCAATTTACATAATCCTGAGCAGACTGAGTTTGCAGTAGGTTCTGCGCACGTGCCAGGTCCCACAGCTCACTGGAAAATCAGCAGCGACTAATCGGATCCCGTAAATTATGAAACGCAACTATGCAGAGGATCACTGTATCTTCTTACAATTTTCATTACTCATAGAAGAAAATACCAAGTTTTCATTATAGAAAAAAAAATGTATATCCATTTATTTGTATTAATACACAAGGAGATTTACAGCTTGTCATCAAACTGACAATGTAATGCAGTTAAATAACTGAAACTGCTGCTGCGCCTGCAGCTCAGGGGGTCACACTCCATTATCTTCAATAAGTACTCTTAGCTTTTTTTTGGCACACGTATATAATAAACAGTATATGACATAGAATTAGAGGTTCTGTCCACTAGTTCAAACAGCAGGTCCAAAAAAATCAGGGTTCTATTTCTACAACATGGCCATGACACTCCCTTCCTAAACAGGGCTCAGAAAAGCACGACGATGCCTTAGGACTGTACTTGATTAGCTTGTATCTCATCAGAAAACCAGCAGATGGATCCTCCACATCAAAGAGAAAACATCACAGCTTCCCATCGGCTTCTTTGTTCACCACAGTTCTCAAAGCCTGTTTTTCTCTTGCTTGGTGACTTACTGCATGCTATTCTTGCACTTCATTTCGGCCCAGGCATTCCTTTCTATCCTGTTCATGGCACAAGGAGCATATGCTAAAAAACATTTATTAAAGTCACTCATTTCAGAATCAACTTGGTAAGTCAGCCTGGATAATGCATTAAACAAGCTGCATTATCTCTCCATATTGGTTAGAAATATTAATTGTATAGTTAAAGATTTGTGACCTGTATCATGGAGTAGATGCTTTTGACTTTTAAATCAGTTAAGCAGATGGAACATGCATAACGAACATGCCTTCTGCAATCTGGACCTAATGCATCTCAGATATCCAGATAACTGAATACTGGAAGTGGTTAAATGAATTTTATAAAAAAATGCCTAGAATGCAATCTCAGAAAATCTTTTAAAATTTGCACACTATACTTGTGAAAAACCCTTTGTAAAGAAAACTAAACTTTGACCACAACATTTTATGTGCATATTCCCACAACTGCAATGTCAAGCAGTATCAGTACAGATTTATTAATAGAGGCTATCTATGCTTAAACAAATTATTTGCAGGGGAAAAAATAGGTAAATTTTAAAGTAACTTTAAAAGAATGTTTGTAATTTAACTATACTATCTTCTGGCAGGTAACTATCTCCCACTGCTACAATTCATGGCAGTAAAATGGTACAAACCTAGTATTTTAAATTGAACTCATCAGGGATTCATTGTTACACTCATGTTACATAAAAAGACCATCTTTTCATAACAAATGGTGCCAGTGCATTTGGTTCCTCTAGAAGATACATGGAAATTGCATGAAGCTGGCCACTGAAACAGGCTCCCCAAGGAAGAGGTCATGGAATCACACCTGGCAGAGTTCAAAAAGCGTCTGACTGACACTCCCAGTCACACAGTTTCATTCTAGGTACTCCTGTGAGGAGTAGAGTCGGACTTAATAGTGTACATGGGTTCCAATTTGAGATATCCTGAGATACCTCTTCTGATAAGAAATTCATAAAAATGGACAGAGCAAAAGACAAAACCCCTCTAAGCAGAAACAGAGATGCCTTGAACCATACCACTTACAACTCTTCAAAGATGCTCCACAGGACATAACAGAATGGTAAATAGATTTTAGGAAAGTTCTGATGTGGTTTTGGTGTTTTCCAAGCATTCTTACCTTTCTGCCCAGACATTTGTATGTTTCATGTACCTGGGATACCACACCTAAATTAGTACAGTGATCCTTCAATTAATTGCGGTCCATATCCTTGCAGGAACCGATTAATCGCGGTTGATTTTCCCGCGACTTGTGCGACCTTGCACATGCACAGAATGTCAGCTCGTGAATATATAATGAGCTTATGAATATATAATTGGTCCCACCAACCATCACTGCCCACCAGACTTGCTGTACAATCCTCATTTTTACCGTTTAGGAGGATGGGGAACTGCTGCCATCTCCATGAAGCCGGGAGTGCTGCGTTGGCTCCTCCTGCCCATCCGCCCCTGCCCTGCCCACCTCTGAGGAGTGGCAGCAGGAGCAGAACACAGAGAGCCACCAGTTCTTTCACCCTGTGCAGCTGCCACTGGCCCATGCTCCTGTGGACAGCCCTTGTGGGAGGCAAGGAGGCGGACCCCAGCTGCCGCCCACCAGGGACGGGGCAGGTGATGGCGAGCCATGGCAAAGCAGCAATGGTCAGATTCCCTCGGCCCGCAGTGTTGGTCTGGCTGCACACAGCTCTCAGCCTCCCCCAGGGTCCTGCTCTGGAGAGGCGTGGCACCTCCGCCGTGTTTGAACACTAGAGACATACACCAGCAGCCAGAAACCCCGATAAAACCCAACACTGACACGGCAGGGAAAGGACAGTGGCAGGAGGCTTCATGCCCACTCGGATCCACAGAGGCGGCCAGCGCCGGCTTCAAGGCTTCCAGTCACACTGGCTACTGCGGTGTTTCTGTACCCTGAAATTCAGCTCCCAGGGGTGGCCATGAAATGGCAAAAGGCATTTCCTCCACTTTAATGAGGCATTACAGAGTGAGCTGCACTCCCAGTACCACCCTCCAGACCTTATTAATGGAGGGGGCATGGCTACAGGCGTGGCCTAATTGAATATTCACAGGTCCGCTATCTTCATGGATTTCTGACTCATGGGACCTGTGCAGACCTGATTCCCCAGGACTTCTGGACATTGACTGTACAGTCAGCCCTCTTGCACTTTGGGCCCCCCATATTGCGGCTTCAGATCTTAGTAGAATGATTTTTTAGTGATGGAGACCCCTTTTCTCAACTGCGCATGCACAACCTGCCGCGGCGGTGGTGGCCACAGCAGCAGGGGTGCGGGCAGTGGGGGCGGCACAGGCGGCCATGCCAATCCGCCGGCGGCGTTGACGTCTCCGCTTTGTTGCCCCCCGCCCTGGGCTCTGTCGCTTCCCCACCGCCCCAGGCACAGCTGGTGCTCCGCCACTTCGCCACCCCCCTGGCACGGCCACCACAGGAACCGATACACAGCAACACAGTGCCAAAACAGCAACGGGGATCGTCTGAAGGTGCGGGGCAAAGTTACATATTAATGAGCTGCCATTCACTGCAGAAGTAGGGCTTCACGGAGCCCGATTAAGACCACGGATCCGCAATATAGGAGACCCGACAGTACATGGAAAACTTGAACTGTGTTAAAACATTTTATTGTGTAGTGTCACACACCAGACCTAAATTATTCAGTCCTTGTTTTCTCATTGCAACAGAGCCTGCAGGCCAGAAGAAGGGAAACAAGCAGCAAAATAAATGTCCACTTGGGAAACCTGCTGATACTTTCCCAGGTCAGCAGCTCCTTAGGAAGAGTGATTTTGTCCCATAACGGAGCATGGAAAAAAACCTCACTGCCAGATCCCAGCCTCTCCCCTACCTTTGAAAGCACAAAGCTCTCAATTATTTGGAAGCTTCCATGCAAATCGTTCTAGATATCATTTGTCAACAGCACTGTGAGCACCAAATTATAAACACCTTTAGCTACTCAAGATGTAGCTTGGGTGACTTGTGCTGTTTCTGACTAAACTGCTTAAAGCAGAGGATCTAGTGCAGTAGATCCTGCTCTAAGTGGTAGTGTTATATATGGGCTATGAATAATTAAACAGAGCCAGTAATGTAATGACAGTAGGATGTCAGGGAGGAGGAAGAAAAAAAAGAGTGGGAAAGGAGTTGAGAGCCATCCAGTTTTTAAGATAGACAACAGGTTTGACTTTCTAATCTTTCCAAAAGATAACATACTCTGGAAGAATTTGTCTAAGTGTGCATTAGATAAAACAGTCCTGACTACTCAAATAAAAACAGAATATCTAACAGAGAGATGACTACAGTAAAGGACCCAATTTCCTCCCGACTTACCTCAACGTAGCAAAGTGCACCACTATTCTGCATTTGCTCATGTTCTAAGGCCTCCAGTGAAAAGCAACAAAAACATCAATTCCTGCCTTCTAGCAAAACCCTGATCCATGCACCTGTGGGACAGAGTGCCCGCTGTTCACGTCTCACCATCCCACCAGATTCAAGCTGGAAAGGAAACCCCACACAGGATTGCAGACACCTGCCTTTGAACAAAAGCAGCTCTTGCTTTGATTTCCATTCCACAGCGTGTCTGCATCATACTGCTGGAAAACCAACATGTAACAAGTCGAAGGCATGACATGGGACCCAAACAGGAATGCACAGAGAAATGAGAGGAATGAAGTAAATCAATGGGCAGGATGAAAGGTTCTGCTTATCAACAAGATTTATAAATAAGGAGCAGAAGGTATTACATTCTCAGGTGCAGCCTACAGTGAGACATGAGGTTCAGTTAATTAATTTTAAGTTTAGGTCAATATATTGTTCAACAAAAGTAAATACAGTCGGGTCTCCTATACCACGGTATCGTGGGTCTTGTTCATGTCCTGGGAAGCCTTTCGTCCGCATAGAATGGTATCTCATTAATATGCAAATTTGCCCTACACACTCACATGGCCCTAGCTGTGTACTGCTGTTTGTGCCGGCGCTTCCCGGCACCCGCGGCCACACCACACTGGGAAAAACCCCTTTTCCACTCAGCTGGGAACACTGGTGCGGGGAGCCACCTGTGCTGCTGTCCCGGCAGCCCCAAGGGGAGCAGGGGGGAACGGCGTGGCCCCGAGTGGAGCCAAGGGGAGGAGGGGGGCCAGCGCAGCCCAGAGCAGAGGGGCAGAGTGGGGCCAGCACGGCTCACCATGGGCAGAGCAGTGCACCCATGGTCCGTGCGGCACGGTGTCGGGGTTGATCTGAATATTCATGAGTGCCTAATTTGAATATTCATGTGTGTCAGGTCACGCATGCGCAGTCCCGAAAGGGGCCTCCTTAACAGCTGAAAAATCACACCGCGAAGAAGTGAAGCCGCTGCCTGGGGGGGAGTGAAGTCAAAGAGGGCTGACTGTGTATTTTGCTCTTTTTGCACAGCATTTTTGGTTGTCTAAAAGCTCCTGAGCAATGGGAATTTTCCTAGGAAAGCCAGCACTTATTTGACTAGGGAAAAATGGTTGCTTTTGGATCTACAGATTCTTGATAAACCATTGACTAAAAAACATGACAGAGAAACAATAAAGAAACAATAACAATGCAACTCCATTTTTTGGCTAAAATAATCTTCTTATAGGAGATGACATTTTGGATAACTAGCATTGCTTGGAAAAGTATACAAAAAGCATCACACTGCACTGTTCAAAACTGCAAAACAGCAGTGTGAAAACCTACCAGACAGAATAGCCAGCCACACTGACCTTTAAATCAACTTTTCTGAGCTGAAAAAATAAACACGGCATCTTAAAATCTCCAGTAACAAATACATGGTAATGATATGTATTCTATCAGTACATAAATCTCCACAGGAAAAAATGTGCTTACACAAAAAAGAAAGCCTGCTATTGAACTAGAGAAATGTGCTGCACATAAGAATTCCCTTAATGCCTTGAGGATAAAGCCAATTATAGCTTATGCAAGTCCAGAATTTACAGTATTGTATTAAAAATGCTAGCTCTAAAGATTTCTAAATTCTAAGACCCTGCACTTCTATTTTCTTCACCTCAAAATCCTTTAAGAGAAAATAACACTTGAAGCTTAAATTCTTTTGAGTGTCTCTTCATTGCAAAGGTAATTTGGAAGTAAGTAGACATCAAGGATGGAGGTGGCAATGAACAAAAGAGAAAGAGGTGAGTTGAGACAAAAAAAGTCTTTGTTTTGTATCACAGTTTTATGTACAAAACCTCAGAAATCAGATATTGCCCCAAAATGTCACATCTCAAAGAGGAAAATTATCACTGATATTGAAAGCAAACATACAAACACAGATCAAGAAAATGGCACCTATGCGTAGCAATGTAACAGAATAACTAACCCCCTGTAAACAAATCTAATAAATAATTAAAAACTGTAGATAAAAGTAGGAAAGTAAAAGGCCTATCTATGGGATTTTGTTATTACAATAATCCCTCAAATATCACGGGGTTCCAGAAAGATGCCATGATAGCTGAATTCCATGAAATAGCAACTCATACATATGTAAATGCCACCCTGCCCACTGCCCCACCCCCTCAGCCCTGGTGAGCACAGGGACGCCTTCCCTGCCACGCCCTGTGCCGTGTACCAAGCCAGAGTGGGCAGCCAGTACACAATTCCATCCCCTCAGCACACTGTGTGCCGGGATGGGGCAGCGGCGGAATGTGTCCCTGCCGGAGCACGGCCACGTCGGGCAGCAGCCAGGCATCGACATGAGCCATTGTTTTCTTAGTGTGGCTCGGCACGTTCACTATGTCTGATCACATCTGAGTTGAGTTTAAAGCCGGCTTCCCGGAGGGGAAGGCATTCACTTAGGTCTCCTGAGGCTGCATAGGGTGGTAGGCAGTCGCGGAAACACCCCCTAGAGCTCATCAGTGGAGGGACTGTGGCTATGGGTGGTGCCTAGCTGAATATGCATGAGTTCGGTATCCTATCAGATTCTATGACTCGCTGGACCTGCACAGACCTGACCCCCCTCAAGTTCTGGAGGTTGACTGTAATGATTCATTGTGCCTGTATTCAATAGGGGTCTGGTCCTGACCAGGGCTTTTGAGACATCAAGGAATCAGATATCTAGGTTTAATAAGGGAAATCACTCAAAAGCCCATGATCCCATTGTATATAAGTAATTGGTTCCATTCAAAATTTGTTATTCCAAATGTTTTGTTGCATAAAATTACCACAAGGCAACAAGCATGCAACTCTGAATGTCCCCTATTTCAAAGATTCATAGGGATTGAAAAGACATTGGCACACAGAAAATCACGCAGGAAATCAGGGTGTAAAGTTACTCTATATACACTGTTGAGTTTTCATCAGTACAGACTGATGAGTACATTTCTGCAAATTCAATTAGAATTGGCCATTTTAATGTTATTGTTTCTTTTTCCTAGATAGTTTTATGTCTAAAAACCCATATCAAATTAAAATATTCTTAAAATTTAATCATTTGAGTTCACAAACCAGGAAAATAAAGGGAAAAATGCTTCTTGAAACAATATTGTAAAGTACAATCTCTGCTCCTGGCAAATTTTCTTCACCCGTGCTAATTGCCAATAATGCAGTTAACAGGAGTATAATAAACAGAACAAATACCATTTGATTGGCTGACTTCTTTGAGCAAATCAGAAAAGTAGAGATAAACTAAGAGAAAAATATTCAGAAATATAAATTCACTGCATCACTCCTAATTTTATAGTGAAACATCTGATTCAGTTTATTTGTTAATTTGATTCAATCTATTTGTAAGATATCTACAGTGAATCCCTGCTGCATTGCGACCTCTCCATTACAAGCCTGCCCATTTGGAAGGGGAATTTCTCGCAGTTTGGCTTCCACCGTTTGCGAGTTTAGTCGGCTGACGCATGCGCAGTGCTTCTGCTCTGCCGAGGGGTGGTGCCGAGGTGCCTGTGGGGCGGGACTCACCCCGTCCTGTGGGGAGGGGGCT
>WEKX01025689.1:330794-364899 GCA_013390025.1 Pitta sordida | reverse complement strand
ATGCCCGGGCGCGAGGGTCGGGGTTGGGGGGAGGGGGAAGCAGTGCGAGGGTTTCAGCTGTGAGCGCACAGTCATGGGGGCCCGGAGAGGCCCACGTATTCTTGGGGTCGGGGGAGGTCTCCCGAGTCACAGGGGGCTCAGAAACAGTTCCCTTTGCTCCCCCATGCTCAGAGAGCCCAAGGGGAGAAGCAGAAAATTGTCCGCAGTGCTCTGGAGCGCCAGGGGGTGGAGCAATGGGTGTGGCCTGCATGCATATTAACGACCTGCACTTCTTTGTGAGTTTAGCTTTTCGCAACGCCTGTGGCCTGTCCCATTCCTCGCAAAGGACAGGGTTTAACTGTATTTTAAAACCACTATGCTTTTGCTATTATCTTGGCCTATCAGACTCTGAACATTAACCTATAATTTTAAAATTATTTTTATGGTACCATCCAGTTTATCTTCAGACTAACNCCCTCCCCTGGCGCTCGTGCCCGGGCACGGCTGCGGGGCCAGTATGCGGGCCAGTACAGCAGGCCAGCTAGGCGTGGCTACGCGGCCAGTGCCTGGGCCAGTACGTCGGGCCAGTGAGGCNCTCCTATAACGCAGACCCGCAGTCTTATTTGGGACGCGCGTAGCCTGACTTCCGCGTTGAATGGCGGCTGCGCCACTGCCACCGCCTGGGCAGCCACTGCTGCCGCGGCAGGTCGCGCATGTGCAACTGCGAAATGGGTCTCCTACATCGCTAAAAAATCATGCCACTAAGATCTGAAGCCGCAATATGGGGGGCATGAAGTGCAAGAGAGCCGACTGTATTTCATACACATCTATACCATGTAGTCTCTTATGCATTCTAATGTATGTGAAGCCTAAAGTTTTTTACTTACTAAAATGATTTAAGTTAAAACAGCAATTTGAGAAACACAGATTTTTAAGGTAACTGAAAAAAAGAAAAATATTCTTGGTTTGCTCTGATCAATTAGTTTTACCTTTGTTTTCCCCATAGTTCTCATTCATTTTTTATTTTAACAAATTACAATCAGCCCTCAAATATCATGGTACCATGGGTCTGCTCATCCCCCCACAAAGCCCTCCATCCGTCTTGATAGGCAGCTCATTAGTATGCAGATTTGCCCCCCCACAGCCCTGCCCTCTCAGCTCTGGAGCAGCTGTGGGGCGTTCCTAAAGCTCCTTGCACAATGTGAGCAGTTGGGGGAGTCAAGGGGGTCTCCTGTGCCCCACTATGCTTGCTTGTGTCACCAGGGGGTGGGAGTGGGGAGTGTGTGTATGTGTGTTTCTGCTATGTATTGCAGTGTTTTCCTGGAAACAGGCTATGGGTGGGCATTGGTGGCTGCTCAAGGACTGTCGCACCTCGGCCCCATGTTAACAGAGATGCCATCAGTGCCCCAAGAAACCTCAGCAACAGCTTTGCTAGCCAGCGCCGGGGCGGTCAGACTATTACAGGTGTGTGCCTCCGCTCCATCCGGTGCAGGTGGCCCGTCACAGCTGTGTGCTGGTGGACTGTCGCAGCTAGTCCCCATGGTAACACGGGACACAAGCCAGGGACAGCACGACAGCACAATGCCAGCTCAGTGGTGCAAAAGTGAGCAGCAAAGGGATGTATGCTTTTTCCACAAAGGGAACCCGGCAGGACTGCCCAGGCATGACAGGGGCTCTCTCCCCTGCATTCCCTGCTGCCATGCCTTGTGCGGCCGCCTGCACCTGGGAGGGAACACAGCTGGGGAGTCAGAAGTACAGGCTGCACATTGGCCCGGCCACCAGCCCGGTTCTGCAGCACTCGGAGCTCAGCCCATCATGCTCTGCTCCCAGGCGGGGAAGGCAGTGCTTTGGCCCGGTCCTGCAGCACAGCGGGCGGGGGATAATTTCCATATTAATGACTGTTTAGTTTGAGTATTCATGATGACAGTTCGGATGGGCGCAGTGGTGAGTGCCCTGCAAAACGGACCTCCCCGATCACGGGAAAATCAGACCCTGAAGAGGTGAACCCACAAATGAGGAACTGTGAAGCAGAGAAGGTTGACTATATTCTAAATTTTATGGGCTCTTTAAGTCACATTCAATTATTAATGCTTTCTGCGGTTCCATTGGTCTGCTTCATTCTCCTGTGTGACAATATAGGATGCGACAATATAGGATGTGCCAGTATAAACCTCTACTTCAGCTCATTGTTTACTTACAACATCCTTACAACCTTCATCAAACAATGTCTGCAATACAAGATTTTATTGTCAGGGCAAGAACAGCATTGCTAACAAGATAGTCCGATATAGTGGCCTACATCTTAGGTGTGAAAATTTAACTACGGAACCTTCAAGAAAGGATATTCCATTGAAGAATTGATGTCTCACAGGCACGGTACACACACAGAATGCGTGAAAGTAGGTGGGAAAAATTCATTGCAGTAGTAGCAGGATATGTATGTATATAAAACACCAAGAGATATATCATCTTCTTGGAGAGTATCCTTTCAACATTCAATTCCTGAATCATGGTTCAGAAGGACGCTATTTGGACACTGCATACTCAAATATTCATTCCATTTCCTAAATTATGCGATTTTTATAGAATATAGACAATAAGATTATTAACTCTACCACTGTATTAGTGCTACTTACAAAATGCTATAAATATCTTTAATGACTATTAAACCATTCAGTTACAGTATCCATCTTAAAATAATACCTCACATTCATTTTAATTTGATCCACTGTGTAAAATCAGAGTAGCACAACATTATCCAAAAGTAAAGCAAACTAAAGAACAGACTTAAAACTCCATGATGGCTGGAAATGCATTTTAAAAATACATCAATACAGCAAAACAGTGCATGAAAACCTAAGTATTAAAAAAAAAATGAGTCTTGCCCAACACGTATCTGAAGCAAAGCCCCATGTCATTTCCAAATCTCCAAAACCAGAAAGAAAATCTAGCTGTTAAGGTTGTAGGGAAGAACAAACAAGCCCTACCAAACAGTGACTCTCCCATGGATGTGTCATCTTAACTGCAAGTCAGGAACAGCAAGAGATTCTACAAGGAAATACCTCTTCTATAGTCCTTCATCCTCTTCAGAGGCTCCTTCTCCTCCATGAAGGACAATGAAACTAACTCAGCATGATGAGCTGAGCTGTACAGATGCTTAATAACTCACTCATGACAGCAAAGGAATACAAGTCAGGAAAACATCACCCTAATTCCACTACAGTAATACCTCACCCTTCGCGAGGAACAGGTCCCCTGCGGGTCTCGCAAAACTGTCTAATTCGCGAACACGGGCGGGTCATTAATATGCATACAGGCCACGCCCATCACTCCACCCATAGCCAATTAGGAGTGCTGGGGAGCGTTTTCCGTTCTCACAGCACAGGGGAGCAAAGGGAAGCATTTCTGAGTCCCCCCTCAGAGAATCCCTGGGCTTCTCTTCAGCCAAGCTGCTGCTTCCACAGCTGTCACTGGGCTGCTGCCACTACACATGCTTGCACTGCCTCCACTGGGGGGAAGCTCCAGGCCATGGCAGGGAAGGGGTGTCCCTGGGCTCTGGTCAGCTCTCATGGAGCCTGGGAAACCTTAACTTTGCAACACTGCGACAGCCGAGGCCCCTTATGGTGGGGGGTGGCCTTGGTTTCTTTCCCTTTAACATCTGCCAGTCTTCGGAGAGGCAGCGCAGGCAGCTGAATAGCGCTTACCCGTTGCACAGCGGGGAGGGCATGGGGGAACAGAAGCCTCCTTCTGGTGCAGCAGCTGCAGCCAGCCCAGCCCTGCTTTCCCTGGGGCTACATCATCACCAGGTGTGCCGGGCGTGCAGTCTCCAAGCACAGACTGCATCGCTTTCCCCGCCTGTAGCCATGGAAACAGTAATGCACCTGGCGGGGTCAGTCCCCTGGCTGGGCTTAGAGTAACTGGGGATGGTGTGGCTTGTGGCAGTGCAGCCCTGGGTCTCAGCAGCTACCCGGGGTATAATGCGGCATGAGGTTTGCACTGTAGGGACACGGCGTGGAGACACACAGGAGTGGGGCAGGGACCGGGGCACAGCGCCACGGGAGCGAGAGGCACCGCACACCCTCCCCGTGGGGCCGAGCCAGTCTCGCCCCACAGGGAGTGCCAGCACCGCCCCTCAGCAAAGCAGAGGCACTGCGCATGCGTCAGCCGGGAATCACTGAGGCAGGTCTGCGAGAAAAATTTCTTGAAAACCAGCAAAGTCGCAACGGAGAAGTTGTAATGCAGCAAGGTGTTACTGTAGTAATACCTTAGAAGAATTACTGTACTTCTTCTGTGAGCTTGGAGAAAATCACCATTCTCCATCATTTGTAGTTACAAAATGGGGAGAACAACAGAGGTTAGCACCTGATCTTACTCTTTTGATATGCTTTTTGGAAAGGCAAAGGGGTGAAGAGAAAATGGAGTCCTCATAACAAAGAAAGGGTAAGGAAAGTTTAATAGAACAAAGGATAGTTGGGTTTTGGCTGTGTTTTTTACTTTTACCCCCCTGATAGAGTTGGGAGAAACCTATTATGCTTTTCCTAGAAAAGACAAGCTGGGAAACAACTGCCTAAGTCTTTTCCAAAAAAAAAACAAAAAACAAAACACAAAAAACCCAAACTAAAAAAATGGCATGTAAAGTTATAGCCAACTTGAAGTCTGTTTGCTGCCTAGTAATAGTCCTTCCTTCATACTTAAAATCCCTTCAAGAGAGTTTTCACCAGGAGCTACTGGTAGAATAACAATTGTGTTTTCCATTAGAGAGCATACTTTTCAATTTCTACTTTAAAAATCATGGAGGATAACAACTCTACAGTAATTAAGTCTGGCAGCTCATAATTGAACTACTAGAAGACAAAGCATCGCAGCTCCTCAAAACTCTCACTTCAGCCTGTTTTAATGTAAGATACTTTACACACGAGCTACAGTTAACCCCCAGGACTAAGCGGTTCCCCATTCACAGATTAACTTCTCTGTGGGTTGATTTCCCCGCAATTGCAGAGGTCCGTTTCATGGGGCATTCACGACTGCGCCTGCATGAAATCACACACATGAATATTCAAAGTAGACACTCATGAATATTAAAATTAGCCCCGCTGCCCACATTGCATGGACGGCTGGCGTACTGCTGTGCCCATATCACCCACACCACGCCGCATGGAGTGGAGCGGCTGCGCTATGCATGTGCCACCTGCCCCCCCACCATGCTGGTCAAAGCTGAGTGGCAGAGCCCACCTGCCCTGCCCACCCCGCATGGGCAGCCACGGCACTGCAGCAGGGAATGCAGCGGAGAGAGCCCCTGTCCAGCCCGGGCAGTCCCCAGGAATCAGGACAGAGGGTCCCTGTGCACACACCACCACTGCGGTGAATCCCAGCTGGGGCTGTACTTCTGGCCCCTCCCTGCCTTGTTCCCTCCCCGGCACAGGCAGCCATGGAGGGGAAGGGTCAGAAGTACAGCCCTAGCTGGGACTTGCAGTGGTGGCATGTGTGCCTGTTGCATTCCATGCCGCGGCCACCCATGCCGGGGAGGGAACACGGCGGGGAGGGGGTCAGAAGTACAGCCCCAGTCAGGACTTGCTGCCATGGCGATGTGTGCACAGGGACCCTCCCTCCCAATTCCTGCGGACTCTCCAGGTGGGGACGGGGCATAGAAGACTCCCTTTGTCCCCGAACCAGTATTATGGCGTGAGGAGCTTCCAGGAACACCCCTCAGCCACTCTGGGGTGGAGGTGCGTGAGGCGATGAGGGCTAATTTGCATACTAATGAGCAGCCTATCCTTGTTGATGGAGGGCTTCACGGGAAGACCCACGGTGCCGCGATAACTCAGGGTTGACTGTATACTAGAAAGCTACAGTTCTAATTTCTTAAACCCACATGCTTTATTGTTAAGAATTTGAATGTCAATACAGCTATAACCTGAATAAAGATGCTTCATGCTGAAGCACTTCTATCCCTTCCTGAATAGTAGCTGTAGCAGCTCAAACACTTTCATGCCAATATAAATGTGGAGGGATTCTCTGCAGCATGCTGATTTAACTATACTCCAATTGAGCTAAGTGTTAAAATTTTCTAGGCTTAGTGACAACAATATTTTGCTTCCTCGTAGCTGATCCACCATAGCTGCCGCTGTGCATGCTCTTAGCCTGTGGCAAAAGCAGGATAATTTGAGTTGTTTTGCCTTGCTTCATTGAAAACTAAGATGACTCAAATTACTCTGAGCTTGCTTCAGGCGAAGCTCGCACATTTGGACAGCTATAATGGATCAACTGACGTGTAGTAAAAGATTGGTGGGGCTAAGCCCAGTGCTGAAATAAGACCAAAAGTCTTTCTTTCTTTTTTCTCCCCTGGCACTTAACACAATGACCAAACCTAAATTGAGCCTTTGAGCACTACAACATATGAGTGAAGAGATGAATGAAAAACAACAAAAAATATAAAAAGCTTGCAGTCTTCTTTTAAAGCAATGCTAGCCACAGAAAAAATTGAATACAGCGATGAAGATCTGGACAGAGTTATTCAGTTATCTCTGCTCCTAACTACTCCAGATTTGTTAGCTTTGCTTATTCTCCTCTTTTTCCTTCATCACTTTTTCCTTTCCTTACCTGTTCCTATCCCAGTTTGCTTCAACTCTAATTCCCTGCCTTAGCAGTCTCAGTGAGCCTTTTCAAAACAGGTTGTCTTCAAGATATGTCCATCAATGGTGCCTGCAGCACCTGCAGCCTTTACATTTGTAGACTTCATTACAATGGTATTTATCTTTTTCATCTGCATTTAGCAAAACTGGGATTAATATTATAGTAATATTAGCAGCCATCTGATGACACTAACCTCTCTGGTTAGCCTATTTCAGTTTTCCATCAATTATTCTGAGTGCTCAAATTAACCCCAAATTTAAATTTATTTTTCACATAATTACTGAGGTACTTTTAACCACTATAATCCAAATACTATTCTCAGCCCACTCACCGCATTCAAACTGCTCATCATTAAAACATAAGTATACCTGTTTCCAGTGGAATTGTACTGGTTATCACAAGACGACTTTCACAAGAGAAACTATTAAGAAAAAAATTAAAACTATCTTCTAGTCATTGTCTGGTCATCTGATACTACTGTGTATGTTTCTTGGTACCTACTTGACCAGTAATGTATTCCACAGCAAATTCTGAACACAACTGCTCCATAATCTGAATCAGCTCAAATATTACTCCTTCTAATTGAGAATAGATGAGGATATTAATTGTTCATATCTATTACAAGTACTGTAGAGAAGTCCTGTCATGTCAGACTATGCCGGAAACTGTCAATGCCATTAGAAATTCTCTTTGAAAACTGATACATACTGCAGAATGTGTCAGTAATTTCTGATGATGTCAGATGAGAAACTGCAGCAACAGCTAAGAGCTGAGTAGCGCTCCCTTGAGAAGCCAGCTCTGGCAAGATGTACTGAAATGCTACAAGAATGTTTCTGAAATTGAGATTACTGAAATGTAATATCTCTTTTTGAAAACTTCACTGCATACAATTCATCAAGCCAAAGCTACAGTTCCAGGAAGAACAGACCATCTGTTTTTCTTTAGACTTCTTTTTTTAAAGCTCACCTTTAATCAATCTTAAGATTTTTTCATACACTGGAATGCAATGGATTAATAACTTAGGAACTGGATAAATGACTCACTGTGTCTCCTTGAGATACTGATTCCTCTGATTTTTATTATAATTAACGAGAAAATAACTGCCTACTTGTAATACAGACTCATTAAATCTGATACCTTTACACTTTTAACCTACAAAGGGGCCAACAAGACCTCTGCATCTACTTCCATTCCTAGCTTTGCCCTTCACCTCCTGTATATACCACTTGAAGGAGCATAATCTCTCATAGATCTATTTTTACACCCCAAATGGGAAACTACTTATGACAACAAAAGTGCTTATTACTGTAAAGGTTTTCAGAAACATGGAAATAGAAGAGTTGTATTATAAACCTTATCTTACACATTATTTTTAATTAAATGCTTCCTAAAGAAAGTCTTTGAAAGATCAGAAAAAAAATGCACTGAAAGCAATACAGTAGATTCATTCAAATATTTCTCAAAGTCAAAGCAAGATTACCATTAGATTAAGATTTACTAGAACTTATACTTAGCCAATGTATCAAAGTTCCCTAATCCTATACTTTTTACTATGTACAACTAATCCATATAAACATATGAAAAGATAAAATTGACAGACATGATGAAAACAGTTGGTTAAATTTCCACTAATACTATATCTTAAATTATCAGCATCTAAAAGTATCAATTACAGATGCAGTGCACTGAAACCACCTGGTTGATTTCCAAGTGATCTCACTTTCACAAGCACATAAAATAAAACTCCTAGGTAAAAACCACAGGATGCAATCTAAAAACCAAACCCCAAAGCTGACAAACACCTATTAAAGGTCTATCACATAACACAGCAGAGCCAAGAGTGGTAAGAGAAATTCTACTGTTACTACTGAAATTCAGGGTTGCCCATTTTAGGCACCTTTCTGTGCAGCGATACTGCCCCAATGAACTTCATACAGATTCATCTTTTTCCCTCAATCTTCAGTTAATCCAAGAGTCTCACCTTCCAACGGTCCCCTAATTACGTGGCTATACAGAATACTTTATTTTTACAAGAAATTACCACCAAAAACACAGCCTGACTGAACACAGACATATATACTTCTAAGGCCTCTTTTTTAGATACAGTACAATAAAACAGAAGCTTATCTTTCATAATTTTAGAACATTAAATTGTGGCTTGGGTGAGAGACATAGTTTAGCTGAATTCCCCTCCTGTGATTAATATCACAACATTAACAGTTTACTGAAAATAAGATATAATTCACAACATTGCAACCGAAGGACACAAACCCCATCAATTGCGGAGGGTACCTGGCAATCTGGCATAATAATAGTGGGTTATAGCACTACAGGTCCAGGTTTCCACTTCACTTTACCACCAGAAATTGTCATCCTGTAATGCAAACAGGAGTAAATGTCTGATTGTGTCACCTCTACACATCTAAAGTCCACGAAGTGGAGCATGAACCCTGAATTTTGTTAGTGGCATAAGCCACTACATTGGATTGTGAACAAAGATGGCATTAAGACCTGCTAATATTGACCCGCCACAGATCTATCCTGCCTGAGCCTACTCATCAAATAGATTTGATGTGCTCAGTTTAAGCAGAGAACTGAGAATTGAATTTGATTTTAAAAATCAAATTAAAAAAAAATTTTAAATCAACCTCTAAACAACGCTTAACACCTTTCCAGGAACTAAATTTTGCCAAGCATAACTTAGCATCCAAGCTACTGCAGTTAATCCAGCGATTCTATTAAAGGCCTTAACAAGCATACATACAAATGTTTTGTTAATAACAAAATATATGCTACTTTTTAAGAGATAAATCTATGAATCCTCCGGACTATATTCCGGATTTCATCTTCCATTATTGCTTTAAAAAGCTGCACATGCAGCTGATTCCAAGATTTGAAAACATCTCTGCTGTATTATGAAGATGAAACATTTATCTAAATACGTATTTGCTTATTTCCTGTCACATTAAAAGAGATGTCTTTTGTCAAGTAGAATTGACCTTAACATTTGGCCATTAGGGAGAAAAAAGCATGTTGCCTAGTTGTAACTCTTACTAAAGGCCCAGCACAGGAATGCAATACCGTGCAACAGTATAAGAGTTCCTCACTATGGAATCCTGCCAAAATTATCTGTTCAGATGAATGGCCTGACAAAAGGGAACCATAAATAAGGTTACTCTTTCGACATCATAAAGTTGACGCATATCCTGCCCAAGCTAGTTTTGTATAAAACAGCAAATAAATCCAAGAGATAAATAAAATGCAGAGATGCTTTTATTTCAGATAAGTCTGCCTATTTATTCAGAAACCACTTGTGCAACGATTTTTGGCCTATCAAAAATGATTTCTCCAAGTACATACAACTCAGATCTATTTCCAGACTACATCACTATAAATCCTGATTATTTCATATTCTGTAGGACATATTTTTCATATCCAAGTTGAATTTCAAACTAGTTCTTAAAATGAACCATCAGCTTTGTAATTGCCTGCAGAGGTGTGGGGTTTTTTTAATCTTCACATTTGTACACACTGGATAACAAAGAAATAAGCTTGATGAGAACATTTGCAATGTGGGGTGAAATACAGAGAACCCCAATATACAGTGAATCCCCACTGCATCGTGACCTCTCCATTACGACCCCGTCCATTTGCGAAGCACATTTTTCGCAATTATGATTCAGCGGTCCGGGAGTTTAGCTGCCTGACGCACGCACAATCTGCTCTGCCGAGGGGTGGTGCAGTGGTGCCTGTGGGGCGGGACTCACCCTGCCCTGCGGGGAGGGGACTCGCAATGGCAGCACCGTGCCCCGTCCCTGACCCAAGAAACTGCCCCACGAAAGTGAGGCAAGCTGTGTGCTGGGAGGGCGCAGCTGTTGCTGTGCCAGGAGGAGGCTTCTGTCTGGGACCGTATGGGCAGCGCTGCCCCTCTCTCACGGGACTGGTGGATGTTAAAGGGAAAGAAACCCGACCTCCCCACCCCTGCCACGCTGTGGGCTTCTCCGGGCTGCTGTGGTCGCTCCCACAGCCTAAATCCCGCACCACTTCCCCCATGACCCCAGTGATTGTGCCCGTGCCGGCAGCCCCGCGACGGCTCAGGCACGCGGTGTGGCGGCAACTCAGGTGCGCGGCGTGGCAGCGATTCAGGCACATGGCGGCGGCTGGAGCACACGATTTACTGCAGCTCGCAGTGGCAGTTAGAGCCCTGCCCTGGTCCCTGCCCTGGTCCTGTGTGCTCCGCTGAGACCCAGCGCAGCACCACCACAAGACATGCCATTCCTCGTTACTCAAAGCCCAGTTAAAGCCTGGGCAGCGCTGCCTCAGCCAGGACTGGTGGATGTTAAAGGGAAAGAAACTCCCATACCAATGCCTCCCCTCCGCCATAAGTGCACACTGTGCTGCAGTGTTGCAAAGTTAAGGTTTTTCCAGGCTCCAAGAATGCCAACCAGAGCTCAGGGACACCCCTTCCCCACTGCGGAGGCAGGGCGAACACACGCGGGTTGGTGCGGGACCCCCGGGGCCGGCGCGAGCACCGGGGTCGGGTCGGTCCGGGGGACTGGGGGGGGGGGCGGCATGGTGTTTGGGCTGCGAGCACACACGGTCACAGCACCTGCTCAGAAATGGCTCCTTTTACTCGCCTGTGCCGAGACAGACTATGGGAAGGAGCAGAGAATTGTCCGCAGCCCTTTGGAGTGCCGGGGGGGTAGAGCAATGCGCGTGGCCGGCATGCATACTAATGACCTGCACTTCTTTGCGAGTTTAGTGTATCGCGACAGCCTTGGTCTGTCCCTTTCTTCGCAAAGGATGGGGTATAACTGTACTGGCACTTCACATATTTGCGTATTCAATTAATCGCGGTTGGATTTTCAACAAGTTGTGTGACTGCGCATGTGCGCAGAATGTCCTGGACTCCCGGTTCCACAGCCGGGAAGCACCAAAAGGCGCTTCCTCCACTTTAATGAGGTGCTACAGTGCAAGCCACACTCCCAGGACTGCCCTCCAGACCTTATTGGTGGAGAGTGTTTGGCTACAGGCGGATGGTATTTGAATATGCATGGGTTCGGTCTCTTCATGGACTCCAAAACTTGCAAGACCTGCCTGGAACTGACCCCTTGCAACTTCCGAGGGCGTAGTGTAGTACCAAAAACACAGTTGAAAGAGACCTTGAAAAGACTGAAAATCATTTTTCATCATTTTGAAAAATGCTTTCAATATGTAAAGCAGAAATATTTTTACCTACAAGCAACAAAAGTACATACAGTATATTAAAAAATAAATGCTTAAGCATGTAGTCCAGGCATCCTCTGGAGATTTCGAGTTTAATTGCTCAACACATCACATAATTTACACAAGTGGTTTTTTTAGAATACTGAAACAGAATTTAAATGTATGTTATTTAACGGATTAGGAACAGTGCCGGGCATCATTTGAACATATTTTTCTTTCAAATTAACGCGTTTAGTGACATACCGAATCCTGGAATGCTTTTGAGACTGGATTTGAGACAGATTTTTTCAAGTCTGAGGTAGCTGTATCGCAGCAGGCAGTTCCACAGGAACATCCAGTCCATTCGTGTTCGATGGTTCATGATAATGACACTCCTTTCTCCAGGAACAAATCCATCTCCAGTGACAACCACCTTGGCACCAAACACCATTTCCAGCAAGGCCTAGAAATAGTATCTCAGTATTATGGCTTTACTCCCATTAGCAATAAAAATTAATTTGAATTATATCATTTCACCTATTCACTCCTCACTGGTAAACAAACTTCTGATTGTTTAGTAATAAAGCAGTCGTCTTTTCTGCAGTAATAGCTGTTTAATGGAAGAGGAAACAACAATTAAATAGTACCTCTTCAAAAGCACTCCATTATAATCACTGCATTAAACTTACCTTTCCTTGTTTTTCCAAGAATACTATCACAGAAAAAGATAAGTGAGTCAGTATGGATTATAAATTGACAGTTAATCAAAGAAGAGACTGGCTGCACGAATAATCTATTGCTCAATATTGTCAGGTTATCAGAAGCTGCCTTGCTTTCTACCTGTGACCAAATGGTCAACATGTTTCAATCCCAAAGCATGGAACGAGCCTCAAACTTGACAGGACACAAACATGAGCCTGGGCAAACAGCTGTCTCCTTTGCCTAAACAGTCTGTGATGCCAGAAGCTCATGTATAAAGCATGTTTCTTGCTTTACCTGCTATTTATGGCTGTGAAGGGTGAAATTATAAATCATTTTATATTTATTGTCAGCCCTCTCTACTTCACACTTCCCTGCTTACAGCTTCACTTCTTCACAGGCTGGTTTTTCCGCGATTACAAAGGTCCGTTTTGCGGGACATTCACAACTGCGCCTGTGTGAACTGACAGCCATGAATATTCAAAGTAGATACTCATGAATATGCAAATTTGCATAGCAATGAGTTGTCTAGATACATGGGCGGAGGGCTTTGTGGGGGGAAGACCAGACCCGCGGTACTGGGTACAGGGGTGACTGTATATAGATAATTAGATAAATTACATAATCATTGGCGGTTTAGCAGAATGAAAGAGCAGACAAGAGCTACATGGTAAGTTTAACAGGGCCCGGCTTCAGTTCAAACATAAGCAGATAACTAGACTAGTTGTAGTAACTACCAGTGTAGAACCAAACAGCATGCTGTGGCCACATTCACACCACATCCAAATTGCCTGTTGAAAATTATTTCTGACTCATGACAATTCCCCATCATGTGGGAAGTATATGGGTTAGTGTTGGTTGGTTACAGCAAAAGACAAGGACCAGGCAAAGACTTAAAAAATATGGATGACTGAATGCCAATGCCTTGCAACCTATTAATGCTTAGTGGAAGCACAGTAGAAAACAGGTGCAAAATCCCACAAAACAGAGGCAGACATCAGACATTATCTAGAGGTATTACTTGAGGCTCCTAATGTCAGGGTCACTGGCAGGACACTGTTCAACTCAGTTAGCACAGAAAAAGAAACCAGCAAAACACAATTGGGCATCTAGAGAAATAAACTTACCCTTTGGCCCTGACATAAAAAGCACTTCAAATTACCTCCTTACCTTCTCTTTTCCATTCTTTTTCAGAAAAACTATAGAAAAAGAACAAAGACTGGGAATTCAAACAAAGCTCTATAAAGTAAAACAATTCTGTTCTGCTCATATTTCCGCAAACTTTGTCCCAAAGAACCACAAGAACTCAAGTTTCCTAGTTTAAGTCACTTTTAAAACTAGAATGACATTCTTACAATTACAAATGGCTTAAGATCTTAAAATTAAAAGCATTGTATCTGCAAGTACTATTAATAACCCAGCTCACTATAATTCCGAACAAGAGCTGCTATCAACAGTAACTATGGGCCACTGCAGAAGTGGTAGAGCCAGTATAGCTCAAAATGGCAGTTATCTCCTTTTTAGAAAGAAGTAGCCTTTTTTTGGTAGTTCCTAACATAAGCCAAACTAAACTGAAACCTCACTGTCCCATCCTTCTGACTTTCCTAGAAAGGAACTAAAATGTGACAGCAGAGTGAGGAAGGTGGAAATTTCTTACATCACAGAGGTTAGGTAGGGTCAGAGTTTCCCTGTTGGAATCCAACTGGTACAACAATATTTCATTGTCTGGAGACACAAACTGAGAACCTGCTTCTCCTGACTAAGAATGGAGTTAAGTGTAAGGACAGAAAATAAAGGTAGACAAGGTATGAATGAGAGACTCAGAAAGGTGCTAAATCTTCTTGAGCCTCCTTTCCTGAACCTAAATACCCAACATTTTTACAAGACAGAATTCTTTTCACAAAAATAATAAAACTATTTTGGTTCAGGTCTAGTGTGGGCTAAAATCAAACTTCTAGATTGCAAAAGCTATCACAAACTAGTTGTAATAATCCAGAATTATAAAGCCCAGGCAGTTAACCAAAGAAGAGATAAGTACTAGATTTTGGGGAGTTTGACATTTTAGAAAAAATTAGAAAACAAACAGAGAAAAGGTTATTTTGTGACGCTATCAGTATTCAGTTAAATTTCATCATGACAAGAAATAACAATCTCACTATTTCCTTTACTAGTAATTATTTCTGCCCTTCTAATTTCACCACATTCAATAACGATGAAAAGGACAAAAGTTTCAGAACATGAAACAGCTAACACCTCTTTAAAACACATAAGACAGAAACAGTGAAAGCAGAAACTATTTGATATGTAACAAAGATAAAACTTCCCTTATGCCACAAGATAAACATACTTCTGCATACCAATATGGCATTTTACTTCAGAAAGTTAAACAAATCTTTAACAGCCTAGAGTAACGAAGTCCCTTGGCTTTCAGAGAACTGATGAAGAGACTGATCCCATTCATATTGCCTTTCCTCTGCAACAATGCGGGGAAGGGATTTGTTACTCATTCCCAGACTCATAGCTAAAAAGTTGATGCATTGTAAGCGAGGAATACTTAACTTCTACCGGAAAAGCTTCTTTTTCATTTGAAACAATTTATCTCCAATTCAGCCAGTACTAAGTTCTAAGATGATTAACAGTGAAAGTTGGCAACAGAGTACCAGACAGTGGACAATTTTCCTAATGAGCTAGTTGTAGTAGAGTCCAAAGGAAGAGTTTACATGACTCATTTAGGAAGTGTGCAATTAAAAAAAAAAATCCTTCTCTGCATCTGAGTGACCCTGCATGAAGATGCCACCAAAAGGCCTCTTCAACCATAAAATTAAGACACAGCATTACCTTACATATAAATGAGACTGAGGAAGAAGAGGGGCAATGTAACCAAGCATACAGTTTGCAACATTGAGTTTCCACAGATAGCAAGTGTGTTAGGGTCTGTTTTGACAGAAGCATAAATAACTTTTAAAAAAATAATAAAATAAGACAAAAACTGTTAACGGGCAAACTAAATTGTGGGATTAGTTCCCCAGAACTTGGCTCAAACTGCAACTTACCACTGGCAGCGTGAGCCAGGTGGCCACAATACGGTCGGTGATCCAGCGATACCAGGCCGGTGAGATAAACATCAAAGGTAGAAAAGGACCCAGCATGAATATACTTCCAAAGAAACTTCCCAAGAATAGTGCAAGTACAAAGTATATCCCTTTCCATGACACCATGGCTCTGAAAAAGAAAGTCAGCATGATGTTAGAGAGACAAACTGAAAGCAATTACATAATTCTTCAAGTCTGTAAACCCAGTTTGAGGCAATAATCCCCCTTTTTTCCACGACTAGCAACAGATGATGACAGTAAACATAACCAAAATGTTCTACTTCACAAGCAGCAGTAAGAAAAAGACTTTATAAACACAGTGATTTGAAAGGTGAATTGGGATATTAACAGGGCCATAGAAGTATTTGTTCCATCATAACTTCCTCCACTTATTACAATATGTAGTTCCACTCAAAAATCTCCAGCAAGCTACTTTTATCAGGTACAAAAGAGCCATATGAGAGAACACCAGCTACACTGAACATTTCAGCCATTATCTTTGTCACTGGTGAAGTACTAATGTTACCATTTTTAAAGACAGGAACCTGCTTATCTGTTTCTCCGTCCTGTTTCTTCTTGCTCAACACAGTGATGCAGAAACTCATCTTCCCCAACTAACAAGGGGCTACGCGTGACCTCCATCACAAACTGCTCAAACCTTGAGAGACTGACCAGCCATTTCAAACACCAGCTCCCTCTTCATCCCAACAGGGCAGGCAAGCAGTGGCTGAAACCTCCCAACCTCACCCTGGCTTTGAGAACTCATCACTTTTTGAAGTCTGTTGTACTTCAAATGCCCTTATCAATTATTTTCCAACTGCCTGCACCAAAAAGCCAATAGCTTTGGTTTTTAAGGCAGTAGTCTAGACTTGAAATATTTCAGTGTCTATGCTATCAGCTACACTCCCTTATTATAAATTAAAACGTACAGTACATTGAGCTTCTTAATGCATTACAGCAGAACACTCAGCAATCTTCCAAGCATTTGTAATAGCTATAAGCTTTCACAATTTAGCAACTACTACCATCTATGACAAAGCAAATGTGGAAATATCAATTCTCTAAATTAGGGCCTAAAAATAGACTGTTTTCATCTATTTAGGACTTAGCCAATTGTTTATAAAATCAAAGGTTAAGTAGAAGTCACTTTTTATTCCCTTTACCGAATTCCTTTTCTGACAGGCTATTTTAGAAATTATAAGAACTCAGATAGACAGGACTTCAGAACAAGAAAAACAGGAAGCTGATGGTTTTAATTTTAAAATGAGCAATGGAAAAGTAATCCATTAAGCCTTGTGTACTGTAACATACATGATTTATCTCAACTACAGTTTTGTACAATGTGGACAGCAATAATGTTTACACAGCAAAGTATTTGAAAGTCAAGAGATGGCAACACTAGTGTTGCTAGCACAAGAATTTGCTTCTGCTACTTCAAGTTGACAAGTAACAAGAAAATAGCTCTATTTTGAGATACTTTCGGGTTTAAACTGTACAGTATTTGGAGAAAGGCTGAGAAAAGAGGCACATTTGTTAATGCAAGAAGGATATAGGAAACTATATTTAAGTGGACTTCTGCAGCATAGTAAAACAAGTAACCCTAAATAAATGTCTGCTGGTAGCTATATCAGAAAGATTTTAACACAATGAAATTTGAATTCAGACAAATACATATTATTTCAGCCTGGAGTACAGAGCCTTTGCTTTTCTACCAAAAGCAGGAACTAAATAACCATGGGTCTACACAGACACACAAGCAGGAACAATTCTGACGCATCAAGGGATCCTTGAAGAGCAATGCACTGAAGTAACAATGTCTCACCTGCCTTCTTATATTTGTTATTGCACATCTCCCTGGGGAAAGCCCAAAATAAAGGCAGAAGAGGACAAAAACCCACACAATCAAACAAACTCAATCCCCAGAGAAAAACAAGAACAACAGAAAGGGGGAAAGAAAACCCCCCATACATTAGTTGCAGCAAGGTCAGAAGAAAAAGACTTCTCCTTCTACTACAAAAGGCAGTAGAGAGGTTTAAAATTCAATGTGCTTGACCTAATCAGGCATTTTTTGAGGAACATGCACAGCAAAACAACTGGAAACATGCAGAGAGAGTGCCCTTAGGCACATGGTTTGACTCTTGGGGTGTCCTGCACAGGGCCAGGAGTTGGACACAATGATTCTGATGAGTCCCTTTCAACTCTGCGTGTTCTATGACTCCATGAAAACCTTCCAGCAGACATAGAAAACAAGTTTGTTAAGTTTTAGCCATCTGCTCTGGTCCTCTGCATTGCTCAGATGCAATGACTTTTCCCAGACAGACACCCCGGCTCCAACAGGCTGCTGGATCCACGCAGGGGCACGCTCCGATTCCAAATACCCGAGTACTGCACACAGGTAACCACAGAGCTAATGAGAGGAGACATCACTCTGTCATCCTTCTACACATTCAGAAAAGCAATGTGGGTCATTTCATTACAGGCTGTCCTTTTCACCAGTTTACACTGGTCTTTCCCTCAAATTATGGCACAGAACCAAAGATTTAAGGGAAAAAAAAAAGAAAACAACCAAACTTTTTTTTTCTTTTTATAATATGAAAGGGGTTTTTTTGTTTGCTTGTTTTAGATGAAGGTATCTGAGCTGTGGAAAAGACCTGAGGAAGTTCTGAATTTTCTCTTCTTCAACCAGCACTCTTGCAGTACTTTCTTTAAGTATACTTTTACAGTATATACATACATGAATTATACTGCATTCCAGCGAGTTAAACACAGTGGTGTTTATCTCTAGGCACAAAAGATACCATGTGTGTTTTCAATTGATGCCATTTATCACTCTTAAAGCCACATTAGCATATTTTGCTTATTACATTTATATAGTGCATTATATACCTTTAACCATGTACACATATTCATTTATCTAGCATAACGGACAGACTTTGTCTCTGAATTACCTCCACCACAGTAAAGCACCTACCATGCAAAGAGGTATGAGAACAGAAAAACAACTCCCTGAATGAATTTGAGAAGAAGTGCAAGGTGAGAAGCCTGTGGCAATGCGGAGAACTTACAGCAGAGAGTAACCATTCAGCTGGCCTTCTGAAAACAGTACTGAGCAAGCTCATTTTTAAAAAGGTCAAATTGTTAATACACTCAACCCACTTGTTCTCATTTGTGGGTTCACACGGTAGAGTTACACGATTTAAAAAACATCTGCCTACACATGTCACTTGAGAAACATTTACATATTCTCTCATTTTAGCCAACATTCAAGGATGGATATTCATCACCCAAAGTGCTGCTAGGCGCATGTGTTGCTCTGCATATTCTAGCACAGAGAGGGTAGAGAGGACACTGAAGCTCCAGGCTGGATTTGACACACTCACTCAACCAGGTGCACTGCCGCAGCACTGTGAACTCTCTAACTCAAGCCGTGCATAGGGGCAAAATCCCAGGAGATCCCTGGCTGGGAGTACAGTTGCATGAGTTTGTAAAATTTGTGACAAAATAATTAGTCACAACTCTGTATCCTACCAGAAGTTCAGTATAGTTTGGGAATTGCTGTGTCTCTGAAATAAAAAACCCTCTCCTGCCTGTCTCAGCTCTGCAGCCTCACCTTCTTCCCATTCCAACAGCATCCCCTTTACTAGCCCTGCATCCTACATCTCCCTTCCTGACACTTCAATACCCCTCCCACAGACACCTCATTTCAAGCCCTCTGCAATACCAGCTTGGTTGGGCAGGCAAAGAGCAGGAGGCCCCAAGTGGGCACAGGCCCTCCGGGAAAGGGAAGCTGTAATGATGAGAACTGCAGGGTTGGCTCAGCTGTCAGGTTCTGCCAGGCCAGCCTCTGCACACCCATGTCAACTTGTGTTGGCAATGCAAGGGCTGTTGTACCAAGCTTACCATTTCAGAAACCTGACAGCAAAGACGACAGGGAACTGACTATCATCCTTTTGCATCCCTCAGCCCCTTAAATACCTACCTTAGAAACAAACTGTCTTTAAGTCATCCCAAAACTAACATCTGCATTCAACAAGGGAAGTAACAGCTACAAATCAATGCAAAATACATGCCTGCAACTTCAAAACATGATTAAAAACCATCCAAATAATCTCAAAGGAGAAAGAGTACTAAATGAAGACTTGTAAAATGATCTACAACAAATGTGAAAAATCTCAAAACAAAGAAAATTGGATTTGACTCACATCAGAGATGAAACATCCAAGAAATTAATTAAAGGATTCAACAGGAAGTCTGAATAGAACCCAAGCATTTTCAAGATACAGGAGTATTCTGTTACTTCTGCTGACAACTACTAGTATGTCTTTCTAATGCAGCAATCACTTTGAACACTGGATTTAGCACGTATGATAGCCTCTCTGTATCTTTAAGGCCACTTTCCATTTGCTGTGTGGGGGAGAGCTGTGAGGAAACAGTTGAAAGACTGAAAGCTGCAAACAGTGAGAAAGACAGCACCCTAATACTGGGCTTGTAGTTCTTCATCTATTTCGTGGCAGAACTCCAAGTTATTGGGGTACTGTACTTCACATGTTCTTGTTGCCATAGCAGAAGGAAAACATGCTCTGTCTCCAGGTAACTGGAAACAATAATTCTTAAAATACAATTTCTGCTTTCTATTTCAGTCAATTTTAAAAATTCTTGGCTACAAGGGGACAAATTACTTTCCCAAACAGTTTTTGTAAACTTCATCTTTATTAGAATATTTACTTGAAAATATTTCAATATTCCATGCAAACAAAATGTTTTCATAGTAACATAAAGCAAAAGCACCTTCCTGTGATTGCATTTTAGCTTGTTTTGCTTAACATCTAATTGCTTTTATTGAAGGTACAGCTGGAACAACAAATCATTTTATGATGATTTTATCATGATGTTGATTTCAAAAAAGTTTTAAACAGCCTGTTCTCTACAACAAAACTTTTCTTCACAACTGCTTCTATGGCATTTAAGTGGACAAAGGATGCAAAATAAGTTCATCTGGTAAGAAAGAGTTCTAAACTTAAAGGATCAGAAGTTTCAGAGGAGTCAAGACTCACCACACGATTCACGTTTCCTTAACAGCTCCTGGCTAATTCAAAGTTCTTGTACAAAAAGGATTATTCGTCTTCCATGTTCAATGTAAAACAAGATTTTAACCTCAGCATGGCATTAAGCAATACTACCTGACAAACAGAGCCAGTTGCCTGATAACTAGAGAGATTTTTAAGCACTTAGTACTATGAAGTGTGCAAATCAGGTTTTATTGCACCACTGAAAAAATAAAGAAATGCTCTTCAGTGCTAATAAAACATTGTATTATTACTGGTCAGTATGTTTCATTCAATCAGCACAGGCAATAAAACTATTCATTAGCCTTCAAAAACTGAATGGGGACTACTAGGCACTGGATTTAGTGCTTCTTTCAGTCAATTACCAATGGAAAAGGTAAATGCCAAACAAAATCAAGCAGAAATTCACACAGACAATTACAGTCTTTGTCTAAAAGTTTTGCAAAGAAAGCAACCAAAGCAACCAGTTAATTACAAGTTGTCTTAACTTCTGCATTTCACAGAATCACACAGAATCACAGAATATTCTGAGTTGGAAGGGACCCACAAGGATCATCAAGTCCAACTCTTAAACAGCACCACTGCCTCCCTGGCGGGAATTGAACCCCGGTCTCCTGCGTGAGAGGCCGGGACACTCACCATTGTACTAAAGTGCATTTCCTCCAAGCACAGAAAATAAAAGAGGCGAGTTGGAAATTCCAGCTCCCATATTCAATTTGCCATTCTGAAATACGATTTCCAAATCAGAAGATACAATTTTCACGTGGTTCCACGCTTGTGGGCCTGATCCCTGGGTGGGCGTTCGCTTGGGAGTTGGACTAGATGATCCTGTGGGTCCCTTCCAACTCAGAATAACCTGTGAACATGTGAATTGAACTTCAAGGAGGTGAGCAAGAGGGAAACAAAGACTGCCTACTTTCCAGGTGTCCATTAAATGAGCCATGAAATGAATGACTCAAGCTTTTACTTGTTCACTGTTTTTTAAGGTTACTAAGGAAAATCATCTAGACAGGAGAGCAGGCAGACAACCAGGACAACCCTTCCCAGCTTGTGAGGCAAATAACAAGGGTCTCAGCAACCACTGAGCAGGTGGCCAAATGACGAAACACCAGCCAGGCAGACAAAGTTTCAGTGGAAATGACACATCCTAGAAGAACCTTTCAAGTCCAACAAAATCATCACGCCTTTTTATTTCAGTGTTTCATGGGTTTTTTCTATAACAGCATTTAAAAGGAAATTTTCATAAATCCTTGCACTCAGTGTAAGAAACTAGTTTCTATGTAATACCATATTTAAAATGAAATTTGCTTATAGCAGGTTTTTGTAGACTGACTCCAGTGTATTTCCAGGCGCACAACTTACCCCATTTCTTTTCGCTTGTTAAAAGAACTGAGGATACAGCAGATGTTATAGAGGAAGCAATGACAGCAGAAACCTGAGCTATTAACTGCAGAGCTATCTACCCTAATCTGTAGCCCAAGCAATACAGATGAGAAGCTCCATCAGTCTCCACAGACCTCTTTATGAACTACTGCATTCTATTTCTGATCCTTCTCTTGGGCACTTCAGTATTTTAAGGAACATACAAATATGGCACAGATCACTACTACAACAAAAACATGTGAAGAAACAGGCACTTGATCATTAAAACCACTTTCTTTTTATTCAGTTCTTGCATTTAAAAACCTTGAAAGACACAAATATCATAAAATAAGAAAGAACAGGGCAATAAAAGGTAATTATTATCACAAACCACATTCCTGACCCTGTCTAACAGTAGAGCAGATATTAGCTTACACATGGCCAAAATAAAAAGGACAATACTTAAGGAGCAGTTTCCATAAATATTACCACCAAAATATGCTCATTGCTGCATCTCACAACTTACTTTCTCTTTTATTTGCCAAGACTTGATCTATTATAATTCAATAAAAAATTTAATAGACTATTGAATTTGCTCTTCCAAATAGTTGTGTCTTTCCAAATGCAAAAAACCTGGCTGATGTTCTTTACACTACAGCCTTTAGATTCTGTAGGCAAGGAATTCAGTCAGGATACAGACATCAAATGAGTCTGATCCTTCTGCATCCTCGTTTACTTGTACTCTTTCCACTGTTACTCCAGACAATCATTAGACCAATAAAGCTTGAACGAGAGCACAAGCCAAGGTATTTGAAATAATTTGTAAGAGCGGGTCATGCAATAGCTACAGTTGCTTCCTGAGGAAAAAAGAAAAAAAAAGAAACAACAACATATGGAAAAGTAGTTTGCTTTTATATTCCCTATTAGAACTAGAAAATCTAGATGAATTGACATATTTGAGCTTGTGTACAAAGAACTGCACAAGACCTTTTTCCACCAAAAGCTATCTCACTTGTTTATTTTGCTTATTGCACAGACACAAATAATTTTGAATTAATTCTTCATGGATTTCTATGTATATAGTTGTTCTCTGCACTATCTATTAAATTACCAACTATTTAAAGTTAGTGAGGCCCCACAAGCCTGTATTAAACACCCACCAATATAAATATAAATATTGTAAAGCAATAGCAATTGCCAAATTGCTTCATCTCTTTTTTCAGTAGCACGTTACACATTATAAAAGTTAGAAGGTCCCCAACAACAAACTAACTGAAGCCAGTGAGTCTCCACCTAGAATCAATTGCAATAGCAGATTATGGATTTTATTTACTCTCAGAATTGTTAAAAGGCCAAAAAGAAAGACTAGGCACTTATCTTTATTTCCCTACCATTTAAGTCATTCTAGATGAACAGCACTTAGATGAGAGATTGAGAATAGTGTCTACAGACTGTCTGCGCCTGTTCAACCACCTCAGGCTTTTTCAAAATGTATTTCCAAGCCAAATATCAATTAAAAAAAATTTTTTTAAAATACCATTAAAAATATTCTAGCCATTTAATTGGAAAATTCCATTTGAGAACTTGAAATTTTGCAGGACTGCTTTTGTGTCAGGAGCACAGCACTCTTGAAGCACACTTACACATCCGCAAGTATCACAAGTTTCTGACTTTAAAAGCCACATAAATTGTAGTTTTCTGGTGAGTTATGCTTACAGGCTGTCTCCTTTCCAAGGTAAGCACAGAAGAAACAACAGATCAGTTACCTGGCAGACTCTGAAGCAAAAGAAGAAAAATGCAGTAGTCCTGCAGAAAATTTACAAACGCTTCGTTCTCACCAGAAGCAGCAGAAACAGTTTATTTGCATTTGCTCCATTTCTCGACATGAAATCCTGTTTTCAATCTACTATGTTCTGATGTACATCAACATCCAAAGCTCTACAGTCAAAAACCACATGTTGCCAAAACACCGTCCCACTATTACCTCATGATATTTCAACTTCAAGACATTACAGTAAGAGATGAAGTTCTGCTTTTCAGAGCCTTCTAGACAGCAGCTTTCAAACCTCGTTTGCAGAGCTCGCCAGTAGGATCAGTCAACACCATACCGTATCTGGATATTTCCAAGATTGTATTATAAACCACTGGTAAGAAGTGTAGCTTTAACCCCATTTTCAGCTCTCTAATGGGAAGCCTCTCTCTTCTGACAGGACCCCAAAGGGACATCCCTAGCGCTTCAAGTGGATAAAGGTCTTCAAAGTCACTTCTAATAGAGCACTGTATTTCACAGTGTAAACCCCCTGCATGGTGCTGTGTATGGATTCAAGCCTTGCCCAGGAAGACGCAAAACCGAGTTAGTTCATGTAAACTTGATCAAATAAGTGTTTCAGCAAGGAATCTCAGCAGCCTGATGCAGACGTTGCCTCTACTGCCAGGGCTACTGAAGCTGATTTTATAAAACACACAGCACTTTTCTTCAAACTTAACTGCTCTCAAAGCCAGAAAATGTTTTACCAATAGAACATAATAAAGCAACTCATGTTCCTCATTAGAGCTGAATGGCTTTGGTCTCTTAAACACCTAGAAAGATATGAGTGACTATTTGATTCCCAGTTGCAAATTTTTTCACATTTAGCTGCAAAGGATCCAGGGTTATTGACAAATAAATAACAAAATATTTTGCATGAACACTTGTCAAGGTAATTTTAACCTATAACAAATTACCAGTATAAGCAGCTAAATAAAGCAATTCAATGTTGAGGCAACCAGGGAATTTATCTGCCAGCGCTTATGCAATACTTTATTAAGCTGCCAGAAGACAAACAGAAAAAGAACAAGATCTAAGACAAAGATTTTTAGTTTTTTATTATGTAAAACAGTACTCATTTGAAACAGAAACTCAGTTTCTAATAACGTTTGCCAGGATTGAAAAGAGTTTATAAAAATAATTAGAAGTGGTTTAGTAGGTATTGTATTTCCCACCACAAAGACTAAGTGAATGCTACAGTAAGAATGAGTCTCAGATCAGCTGCATTTGGCAGCTGCAGACTCATTAGACAGCCATACTGTGGCAGACACATAGATGAAAGGCAATGCAAGAATAAAGTATCCATGAAATAATTACAGAACAGCAAGTGACCTAGTCAGGGAAATAACCTACTACAGTCATACCTCAGTTATTTGCACTGTCATATTCACGCCTTCTCATATTCACAGAAATTTTTCCCTCAGTTTTTACTCAGCTATCCAGGGAGCGGTGCGGTCCCGCACAGGCGGAGCAGCGTGGTCCCGGCCCCGGCCGGCCCTGCCAGGAGTCAGGAAGTCTTTAACTGTAACATAGAGTCCCACGTGAGGCCCATTCCAGACCTGGTAGCCAGGCTGGACTTGCCAGCACATACCTGCATATCTTCGTATGTGCATATTCATAGCCTCAGGCAAAGCACTCCTGCCAGTGCTAGCTGCTGCAGTTAAAGGGAAAAAAACCTGACTCCCATGCTCCTCGCTGCTCGTAAGGAGCCTGGGATGTTGCAGTGTTCCAAAGTTGCCATACTTCTGGCAATAATTTGCCATATTAATGTCCGACCCATATTTGCAGATTAAAGGTTCCATGGGACCCTTGGGAGACCCACAGTCCACGAATATGGCGGATTGACTGTACAGCTATTCAGGGACTCCTACATTTTACACATGTGAGCAATGCTCTGGCTTAACAACAATTATTAGGAAAAATAAGGAGGAAAGCCTCACAAGACCTACACGTAAAGCATCTCCCAACACACATTTGGGGCATTGTTACAGACCGACTGACCCCTTCCAGTGTCTTACTCAGTACCACTGATGTTGCTAAAAAAGTGCCTTAAAAACTGCAAAGTGATATGGGAAAGGGACAGAAAGACAGAACAACTTTTAAAAGACTGTGATCATTGAAGTAAAAAACTGTTTGGATCATTCAAAAAACTATGCTGCTTATACCTAGAGAATGAGAGGCCAAAAGATAAACAATACCCTGACCTACACCACAACTACATATCACGTGGAAGGTAAAGGAGAAAGCTGACAAGGTAGAAATAGTCTAGAGAAGGTTATTTATTGATATCTACTCTCCCCTCTTAAAATAAATAACAATAAAGGGAATCTAAGAGGAAATGCAATGAGTCAATCTTTGTACTAGATAAATAATATCCAAAAAAAAGAAGATATTGTCCAGAAATACCTAAATCAAGAAGCTTCTCTTAGGAGTTTCTATAGTCATGAAACATGTTTAATATCAGCTATATCTACATTTTTTTAGAACCAGAAAGATTTAATGATCCAGCAATTCATTATCAGGATTTTCTTTTCTCCCCCACCCCCACCCCCATCTCTTTACAAGAAACTTTTTTCCAAGAGGATCTAACATTCTCTCAGTATTTCCCAGTAGGAACACATCCTGTCATGTGATTCCTCTGTTACCAAGTGCCTTGACCTTTCAGGAAAAAGATAATACAAAAACACAGAATTCCTTGAAATAATCTGCTCGTTCTGATTAGTACAGTAATATCACAAAAAGAGAAGTAACAAGAGCTTATCTTCAAGGTATAAAATATGCTAATAAGTGAGGTAACTGAGCAACTGGCTAAGGATGCATCTGAGAAAGCATGTACATCTTTCTAGATGCATTTGTAGAATTCTCAAATGCAATCACAGCTCTTTTAATGAGTTCATTGCAATGAGCACTGTGGAGGTGATATTTTTATTGGAGAAATTATAAATTGTCAAAAATCGATGCATGATATTCCACTTCCCTCTCTTCCTCAGCAGCTTGAGGCTTCTCTCCCTGCGTCTTCTGAAGGTAAACACATTGCTGAAACTCTTTGTGGTCTCAAATACCCAAAGGACAGCATGCTTTTACTCACTGGGACATTTTGCATTCAAGAAACTTCAAGAAAATGAGTACACCTCCGGTATAACTGAAACGCATGCTCAAGTTAAAAAAACCACCACAAAGTTGAATAGAGAAACACCAGCATTAAAACGACAGCATTGATTGGGAAATATTCTTTTGTTCCGAAGCTAAGTGACATTTTCACCTGAGAAAATTATTTCAGAGCTGAACATCTCAGTATATGGTATTTTGGTGCCAGTATGACCATTAAGAAAACAGCTGGACAAGCTCCTGACAAGAGAACAGCAGTGATAAGAAATGATCCAACACAAGGACTAAAGACCCAATATCACACAGTATCACTTGGACCTTGTTAAAGCCATTCATTTAGGCTAACATAGGTAAATACAGTGATCCTCTGCATATTCATGATCCATAATTTGCTGGATCCGAATAGTTGCGGGTGATTTTTCAGCCAGTTGTGCGACCTCAGCACGTGCATAAAACATACCACGAACCCATCGTGAATCTATAATGAGCTTATGACTATGTAATAGGTCCCCCCCGCCATCACCACCCACCAGACTTGCCGTACATGCTTCATTTTCACCATTTAGAAGAAAGGGAAGCTGGTCCCATCTTCGTGAAGCTGGGAGTGCTACCGCATGGCCGGCACAGAGGCACTGGGGCCGTGCCAGCACTTCTGGGCATGGTGGAGTGGTGCCGCTGCGAACTGGGGGATGGCGGGGGATGCATGCCAACCTCAGGGTGCTGGCAGACGGGAGATTTAATCCTCAGGCAGCTGGGAGTGGAGGCACTGACTCGGCACCGCATTTCAGCTCTGCCCGCACCGGCATGACATGGGCAGCATAGTCCAGTGTGTCCCGATGCCAGTGGCACGGACTCCTGGCATCAGAATCCGATCCCTGTGCTGGCACTGGAATCCCCCTCACTGCCCAAAATAAAAAGTCCCTTTCAGTCGGCCGGAGAATATCTAAGTGTACTGTGGGTTTTTTGTATGTAGATGTTTACTGCCATGTCATAAACACAGAAACAGTTGATACCAGACAAGCCTGGGGCATCTCTTGTAGGATGTGTGGGGCAGAGGAGGTGCGGAGGGAAGGTAGGAGAGGAAAGGGGGGAGCTGCAGGCTGGGTAGCAGGTGCACGGATGAGCGGGGCTGCAGGCACTCCTGGCACGGGCGCATCTGTCCTCTGGTGCTGCACCGGCTCCCGTCCACTCCCGCCCTGTGCATCTCAGGAGCCGCAGCAGAAGCAGATCACAGAGAGCCACCAGCTCTTTCGCTCTGTGCAGCTGCTGCTGGCCTGTGCTCCTGCAGACAGCCCCAGCCGTCCGCCAGGGATGGGGTGGGCGGTGGCGAGCCGGGGAGAAGCGGCAATGGTCAGCTTCTCTCCCGTGCCAAGCCGTTTTGCCTTCTGCCCTCCCTTCTGCTGTTACAGGTTAAAGGGTAGGTCAGAGCCACCAGCACTGCCAGGGGCATGACCATTGTGAAGATGCCTGTAGCCCTCGCATCTGCGAATGTGGCTGAGCTACTAGGCGGTGAACTAGGAGCAAACTTCTGCAGCTGCCCTGGCTCTCCACCCTGGCTCAGTGCTGCCTGCTCGCACCCACTCCTGCCAGAAAGTCAAACACTTTGGTCGGGGTTGTTACATTCATAGAAAAAGAAACCCCAAACAAAGCAGCCCCTTTGAATAGCAGGGACTGTCTCAGCCTGTTCAGCTGTCACTCCCATTGCACAGCGCCAGGGTATCCATGGCTCCGCCCCGGCCAGCACCCAACTCATTCCCCAGGACTCCCCCAGAGTCCTGCTCTGGAGCGGTGTGCCTCCTCTGCCGTATTTGAACACAAGAGACACACACCAGCAACCAGAAACCCCGATAAAAACCCTGATAAAACCCAGTACAGACACGGCAGAGAAAGGACAGTGGCAGGAGGTTCCATGCCCGCTCGGATCCACAGAGTGGGACCAGGCACCGGCTTCCCGGCTCCCAGCCATGCCGGTCTCCGTGCTTGGAAAAGCAGCTCCCTTCTGGAAGCTGGGAAGCAGCAAAAGGCCTTTCCTCTGCTTTAATGAGGCATTACAGAGGGAGCCACACTCTCAGGACCGTCCTCTAGACCTTATTAGTGGAGGGGGCGTGGCTACGGGCATGGCGTACTCGAATACTGAGTGGGTTTGTTATCCTTGTGTATTCCAGAACTCATGTGAAGAGGGGCAGACCCAACAGCCCGTGAGTAATGGGGGTCTACTGTACTAACAAAAACATGGAACTATTTAGAGAAACTGTAGTAATATAATGTTCCTCAAACAAGGGACAAAACAATTGTTCCAACCTTTCACTAAAATGTTATGAATTACCTGGCAGTTGAGTAAACTTGCCATCTTTCCTAGAAGCACAAAACCAAGATGACATGCAGGGATACTGCTTTCCAAGCTCCTAGACAGAACAAATAGTATGGGAATTCCTATTCTAGTGGAGGCACCAAAACAAGATAAACTCACTCATATATGTCTTAACTCACACTAAGCAAGGTGCTAAACCTAATTCTCTATAATGGCACTGAAATAAGAGCTCTGGTGATAAGCAAGGTCCTGCCCTTAGTTCTGACTTTCCCCCTCAGCAGGTCCACCTTGAACAATGACTGAGGCAGTAACACCTCTGAAAAGTCTAGCTGTGATTAAGTTAAAAACTTAATAAACCCGTAACTTCTCAAGGCTAAAACATAACATTTTTAATTTTATGTAAAGTTGCTTAACACTCAGAACTTTCTTTTCACAAAAATCATTTTCACCTGCTCCTGCTGTTGTCGCAGATACCCTCACCTGAGAGAGAGGACAGAAAGAAACACAAAAAAGCAGCATTATGAATAAAGGAACACACTGTCAAAGGAGAAGAACCCTAGAGCTATTGGGAAACTCTGTACTGAAGTTAAGGAAAGCAAAATAACATGCCTTCTAACAAAGATAATTTGAAACAATTTACAATCCAGAAGATTAATGCACTGACTCAGGCATAGATGAGCCTGAGTTTTCCACTGCCCATCTTCCCCAGGAATCCTTGCTGAACTTGCAGAAGGAAGGGTAAAGCTGGCTGTAAAAGTTTTCAAAATGCAGTAAGGAGAAAATTTGAAAACAACTTGGGGAAACACGGATTCCTGCAGAGGACTGAGTTTTCAACAACAGCTAAGATTTACTATACTGAAATTTTTTTCCAACACAAATACAAGCTACAACAACATGTGTTTCCTTTCCAATTCAGCCACAACTGAACATTTTATTGAATCCTTAGAGTAAGAAGCGAAGCTTCTACAACAACTTTCAGAAGCTCTCTTCTTTTCAGAATAAACAGATATACAGTAATACCTCGCTCATTCACACCTTCTGATTTGCGTCTTTGGTGATTCACAGAATATTTTTCCGCTAATATTATTCATCTATTCATGGAGGCAGTGTATAGTCCCGTGGTGCTGCAGCACAGCGCGGTCCCATTCTGCTGCTGGAGGCGGCCTGGGCCGCTCACCAACCCATGCCAGGAGCCTGTGTGTGCCTGTGTTACAGTTTGCATAGCTACCACTGAAGGAGGCGATGCCGGCTGCAGAAGATGTGCTAACTGCGTCGGAATCCAAGCGCCAAGCACTGTGCTGTCCTGAGGGGCTGCGCGCCCAGCGCACCTGGTGATATACATAGCCCCAGGGAAAGCGCTCCCACAGCGCAGCACCTTTGGAATGCGATTGGGGACTTCCTCTCCCAGGGGACCGGCAAGCATATCATAGTCACTGCAGTTAAAGGGAAAAAAGCTCCAACACTGATGCCCCCCACCACTCTAAGGGGTCCTGGGGTGTTGCAACATTGCAAAGTTGCCATATTCATGGCGCGCCCATGTTTGCAGACTGGGCGATTTAAGGGACTCACAGAAGACCCATAACCAACGAACAGAGAGGTATGACCAGTGAGCCCCCACATNCTAGTTGCCCTTCTCTGAATATTCGTATTCCGTATTTCGCTGTTTCAATTAATTGTGGATTATTTTTTGTGAGTTTTGTGTCCGCTCACGTATGCAGATACTGTGAGTTCAAACCACAATCTCACTCAATCCATGAATATGTAATGAGCTCATGAATACATAAATTGAGAGAGGTGAGGGGAGGGAACTGTGCACTGTGTGATCCAGCCCGGCCAGGACACATTCAATGTAAATGTGTGTTTTTGTGAGGCTTGAATTGTTCTATGCTGGGCTGTACGGGGAGACAGGGCTGCCATTGTGTGCGTCTGTGCGTGAGACTGGGAGCGGGAGGAACCTTCTCCCCACCCCAGCTGCCCCTGTAGATCTCCCCATGGCACCCTTTGTTGCCAGGGCAGCACTTGCGCTCCCTCTGAGCCACCCCAGAAGCACTGCCCCTTGTCCAGTGTCCAATGCTGGCCTGGAAGAAGTAGCCAGGTTCGCCGACTGAAAAAACCTTAAAAAAAAACCCCAAATCAAAAAAAACCCCACGCACCGCCAGTTTCCAATCAGAGTGCTACAAGTTTACGTGAGTGTGAGGCAGCTGCCACAGGACTGGCTCCTCCCGATGCGGCAGGGAAGCAGCAGCACCCCCAGTGCTGCGCAGGGACAGGGTAGAAACCAGCGAGTGGGTGCGCTGGGGCTGGTGGTCAAGTTCTTGTTGTTCGCCCAGCTCAGAGGGCGTCGCAGCCTGCTGGTGTCACATCCCATGTGACAGTGCTCGGGCTGGGAGGGAGGAAACCTCTCACAGCTCCCAGCACACTTGGGCATTCCCTGATGGCTTCATTCTGTCCTGGAAAAGGCTGAGGGGCATTTGCCGAGCTGGTCCTGGTGTAGGTTCAGGAAGTGCAGTTGCTGTGCCTCCCCTCCTCCTCTGTGCCCAGAGTCAGGCGGTTCCTGTGGTTGAGGTATGGCAGAGCCTAGAGGCTGCACTGGAGCCATGCTCATCCCCCTCCCCACGCCCCAGCCCTGGCCGCTGCCCGCGCCCTGCTGCCTAACGCAGTTCGCCTCGCCGGAGCATGGCCAGTCATATCAAACAGCACCCAGGTGATCAATGAGGGCCAATGTTTTCTCAGTGCAGCTCAGTGCCTTCACCATATTTGATCACATTTGAGTCGAGTTTAAAAACGGCTTCTCAGCCGGGAAAGCATTCCTTGAGGTCTCCTGAGGCAGCAAAGGGTGGTGGGCGGTCCCAGAAATGCCCTCTAGAGCTCAGGAGCAGAGGGGGAGCGGCTACGCATGGGGCCTAATTGAATATTCATGGGTTCAGTATCTTAATGGATTTCATGATTCACATCACCTGCCCAGACCCGGCCCCATGCGAGTTCTAAAGGTTATTGCATTCCAACCCTGAAGGATGTGCAGGCAAAACTGCACTTAATTCTTTGAAAGGGATATCATTAAGGGATGAAAATTTCAAAGCATCAAGGTTTTATTACAGAACGACTCACTTTCTAACAAAATTCCCACTGATTTCCTTCCAGAAAATGAAATCCTTCTTGTAGAATACTACAGTACTTACAATCAAATAATACTTATTATTTACATAAGCCATTTTTAAAACCCGTCCTTGTAAATCACATCTGATCCTAGTATTTAGTTTTATTTTAGCCTCTTTTATTTTCTTTTTTCCTTTTTTTTTTTTTAATTAAACTTTGCTCCACAAAAACATCAGCAATTATGCTTGGTGGAATGGGGTAAGAAGTTCACATAAAGCTCACTCACTGCATAGGCAGTGATGACAGGTTTTGTTAAATATCCATTTTCTCACCTTAAAGATATTTCACTTGAAGAGCCCGAACACAAGAAAAAGTAATGGTCTCTTGCCAGCATGAATAAGCTGCCATTATTGTGATGAAACATTAAACCACAAGCAGCTCTCACAATGAGACCTGCTTATGTAAAGGAGCGCATTTCTTCAAGTGTTTTAGCTTAAATAGGTATTAAAGTACTTTCAAGAACTGCCTTTTAAGTCAGCTTTCATCTCTTTTGTATGTATACTACAATACATTACTGTGTTTTTGGAGCAAGGGCTTGGTTGTTTGTTGGGGAGTTTTTTTGAATCTTTGAAAGAAAAGATTAAATTGAAAAGAAATTAGCTGTCTTCTGCATCCTATCAGCAAAGCAGTACAGACTTTATAAAATCCCAGATCGAAACTACCTTACGCAATTCTGAATTTGCCAAGCCTAGTACCAATCCATCAAAAGATTTCCTTCATTTCATTTTGGGCATTTATATAAGTACCTTAAGTTGGGTCACTGGAATTACTCCCCCTCATTCCGCATCCCATCTTGCTCCTTTCAGAAGGCTCATCCTATAATCTAATTTCACAAAAAAACCTTCACTTTCTTTTCCTATGAAGCAGCAAATATACAGACAGATTATTTTCCTGGAGGCTTCATCTACAGGGGGTTAATACTTTAAATCTTCTAGGTAAAATTTGCAATCACAGTAAAGAAGGCTAAAGAGACACTCAACCTCAGGAATGCCTCCCTCGTCTCACATCTTTGTGACATTAAAACCCTCCAAATGCAAATTACTATACAGGCAGTATTTTTTCAAGCTGTTCTTCTGAGAAAAGGGAGTGAAGAACAACGTACAAGATGCATTGGAAGGGCTTCCTCTTAGGAATAAAAGGTATTCTACAAGAACATGCAACTATCCCTGTACATCCGTACAGCCTGGACTTCTAAAAACAATTCCAGCAAATACTTAAGTTTGGCCCTTTCAAGCTGTTTTAGGATTCAGTCAGGTCATCAGCCTCACTAACAGTGACATGAAAAGGTTAACAAGTCACAAAAAAAAATACTGTTTTTCTTTTTACATACAAGAAGTGAGGAAACGTACAGAGTTATAACAAATTTCAGTGACTGAAAAAAGCTGTTTCCAAAATGAATTGTTTCTGCAAAATAGCTCTCTCTTCAGTTTTCTTTCAATTTGATCCTGCTGATTTAAACATGTCAAAGCAGATCCTTCCACCAATGCCACCAGTTTGGAAAAACTGTGTTAAACTGAGGTAGTATTCTAGTATCATTGGCTTATCCTCCTCAAAGTTAAAAGCCAGAAGATATCATTGGATCATTTAATCAAATGTTTACAGAATGTTGTTCAACAATAATTGGTCTACAAAAAGGTTACTCTGTCTGAAAATACAGTGAATCCTCTCTGTATTGCGACTTCTCCTT
>WEKX01025689.1:139843-311319 GCA_013390025.1 Pitta sordida | reverse complement strand
GCGATGGAGGAGGTATAACTGTAATCCCTAAAGATGATCACTGTACTCTTGATCAAAAGACACACAAAAGATTTAAGTGATCATCAAATAAGATAAACCAAGATAAAATGAAAAAACTAAGCTTTACACCTCATTCAAAATGCATTTCCAAGTTATTCAACTGCAAAGATGTCTGCCAGTTCATCAAATAAGTTTTGTCTCATTCTAAATCCATAAAAGACTAAGATACATTTAGATTTTTTTAAAAGTATATTTTTAGGCTTAAACTTACTGTGAAAGCCAACAAAGATTAAGCAAAGCTGTCTATCACCAATTAGACAGTAAAAGTGAGTCAAAGCATAGAGACTCAGTATTAATTTCTTGGCAGAAAGGTATCCCAATTAACATCCTTCATTTTGATTACAGAGGCACCAGCTTGAAATTGAAAAAAGTGGTCCTAGATAGCTAATACAATTTTCAAAAGAGTTACTATAAAGAAAAATCCAAAATGTGAGTTGACAGATTAGAAGAGGCTGTCTTCCTCTTACTTCTCCCTGGAACAATAACCATATGCTCAATCATGCCGATGTAAATAGACAAGAACTATAGTATACCCTCACTACTTCGCAGTTCTATTCCTGTGGGTTCACTTCTTTGTGGGATGTTTTCTCCATGAAGACGGGACTGTTTCGTGGTGCATTCACGACTGTGCATGTGCTGACAGTTATGAATATGCAAACACAATCATGAATATGCAAATTCACACCACCCACCATGCCAGCCCTCTCACCCCAGTAGTGTGCCAACTCTGTCCTGCTGTGTATTGGTGTGTGTGTCGGAGGCTCCCGGCCTCCACGGGCACCCCACGCTGGGAAAAAAACCCTTTGCCACTCAGCTGTGCACGCTAGCCCTGGGACGAGCCTGCCCCAGCCACTCACCCCACTCCCCCAGTGTCAGGGCTGTCTGCTCCACCTCGCTGTGTCAGCACGTGCGTCGGAGGCTCCTGGCACCTGCAGGCACTTTGCACCGGGAAAAAAACTCCTCTGCCGCTCAGCCATGCACGCTGGCGCTGGGACGAGCCTGCCTGAGCTGCCCACACCACTGCCCCAGCACCAGGGCTCTCAGCCCTACCCCGCTGTGTGTCAGCGTGTGTGTCGGAGACTCCCAGTGCCTGCAGGGACCCCATGCCAGGAAAAACCCCTTTGCCCCTTGGCCATGCACGCTGGCACTGAGACCTGACTGCTCCACTGTCCTGGCATCTCTCTGCGTGGGTAGACCTGGTCTCACCATTCTCGGGGTAGACCTGGTGCCCCGTCTCAGACACCACATCTGCCCTGAGAGTGTGTTAATCTTACATAACTGTGTAAATCATCCCCACAGAGGATGCGGGGGGACCCACACACGTCCGGGCCCCCACAAACGCATGTTTAAACACAGCTCGCACTGCACTCAAGCCCCCTTGGGTCCCCTGCTGGCCAGGCCCCCCTGCTCAGGTGGAAGTGAGGGCGAGTGGCTGGCTGTGTCTGGCCAGGTCCTGCAACAGCCCATCACCTTGGGAACAGTGCTGGCACAGTCAGTGGCCAAGCAGGTGCTTTGAGGGTCCCACCTAAAATTGCTGGGTAATTGCTGGTGTGGCCATGGCCACTCCCCTGCTTTCAGCAGCGGTGATACAATGAGTTCAAACCCAGCAACCAGTGCAAGCCTGGCCCCTGCATGGAGGTAGGCACATCTCCCAGCACCAGCGGACACAGTGGAGTGGGGCCAACAGCTCCAGCGCCAGGGAAGCAGGGCGGGCAGCTCAGGCAGGCTCGTCCCAGCACCAGCATGCACGGTCAAGGGGCAAAGGGTTTTTTTTCCCCAGTGTGGGGTGTCTGCAGGCACTGGGAGCCTCTGACACACACACCAACACATAGCAGGGCAGCACTGGGGCTGAAGGGGGTGGCACGGTGGGTGGGGCTCATTTGCACATTAATGAGCTGCCTATCTTTTCGGAGTGAGGGCTTCGTGGGAGCCAGGGAGACCAGCGGCCCCATGATTGTATTTCCCTCTGGACAAAAGCAAGATTTAAGTGAGAGCCATGAAGTATAATTCTGTCAAACTGAGGAATCATTTCCGATTAACTGCTTTGTAGAAATAACTTGGAATACTGACAGATTTTTTTTTCCTGGAACTGATACAGTTAGTGATCTTGATACTATATCCAGCTACAACTCAGTCCAACAACTTCTCTTTGCAGTCAGCATTGATCCTGGATATCTGTCATTTGCATACAAGAAAACAGAGTGCCAGGAAAGCATAGTCTTAGACTACAGAGGAAGTGACTCTGTGGAAGTCTAACACACAATAGTTAGTTTCAGTCTGAAGAACATTTAGGCCAGATACAGTATCATCAGTATTTACATGAGGGAGAACATCACCTTTAGCAAGAGTGCTAAAGAGTGCTAGCACCACCTCAGCATAAGTACAGTTTGCTACATTCACAGCTGAGAGATCAGGGGATTCAGCACTGTCAGCACACTCCCTATGAATTGCTACCTTCATGTTACCCTCAAAAAACATTTGGGAATGAAGCTGCACAATGAAACATACAGAAATTATAAAACACAAGATTTAAGGCTGTTGCTTCCTCACTGGTTTGTTTTTTCAAACAGGACTCCTGTCCCATCTAATGCATGTGCTTTGACAGCAGTATGAACAGGTAAAAATGACTGTATTTCTTTTTCCTCTCATAGTGCAGTGCTAAAACTAGGCTAAGCTATTAAAATCCTATGATAAAATAGCCTTTTTTTGGGTCTTTTTAAATTTTTTTCTTCAATCTTATGTTTATTATACTACCATCTGAAAGTGTTATATTTCAGTAATTTATTTCCACAAAAGATCCTATTTATATTTTTATAGCTCAAGACCTACAGCACACTGCATATGAATTGTGTCTGCTTAATCTGGAATGTTTCCAGACTAAATTTTTTCAGAATATTTGTCACTGTGCAGTATATCACAAGCACAATTCACAGTTGCTATCAGCTCTTCAGTTGCAGTTGTGAAAATCTTGTATTCTTTCTTTCATAGATGTCCAATTTGAAACTTTACTATTCAACATAAGGATTACAATTAGTTACTGTTATTTATGATATATATCTTGCTTTTTAAGTAAAAAGTAAAATCTAGTTCTTCAGTGGCACTTAACCAGCAGAAACCTTCAGCTGTTCATCTTAAATCCTTTATTCAGTTCCGGATACAACATGAAGCACGTGCAACAAGTAAAATGTGTTCTATAGACACAAATTCTTTAAATCTTTCTTGCACTTCTGAAATACAAGCCATCCTGAACAGCAAGTTTTTAAAGGGAAAAAAAAAAAGAATGTGTTAATGGAATTACGGTCTATCAATTCAAATACGGAGATGTGGATGACATTAAAAAAATGTATCTCATACATCATTTGGTACTTACATTTCTGTTGGTATTTTAACAAAGGCTAAGATCACAAGCCTACTGTGAAAAGAATTTGGGGGAGTAACAGCTGTACATCTCTGATAGTAATCATGTAACTTGAGAAACGTAATTTTAATATTTTCAAAGAACAAAGGAAAACACTCTGGTGACAAGGTAGGATATCTTAAGCAGAGGAAGACCTAACGCTCCCATGTACAACGTGTATGCTTTTCTAAAAATCAAAACCTCAACATTTAAGTCAGTCACATAAGCATAACATATAAGCCTTCCCTTCAAACTTTTTAGCCAAATTAGAAAAAAAAATAATCAATTGGAGCATTACCTAGAAAGGTAACAGACATAACTGTTTCTGTATTTGCAACATTTTAGGGTACATCTGACAGCATCAACAGGTTAACGGGCAAAAGAGCAAAGTGCTAATTAAAACAAAAGCTTATAATTCAAACCATTACAATAAATCTGTATATTCAGTGTACAAATCCTTAAAGCTAGTCGACTTAAGGAAAGAACAAACTGCGTCATATTTAATGTACCCTTTTAAGAGTACTTCACTATTTTCCTCTACAGAAGCAAAATAATGTTTTCTAGTGCTATTAAATCCTCACAAAAGAACTGGTTTTCAAATAAAAACATTCAACTGTTGTTGGAATAGGTTATAATTTAGGGGTTTCATATCAAATAAATTCTGTCCTTCAAGAAGAAAGAATGAAAGCGAGCTTACAGAATTCGAAGATAAAAAGTATAATGATTCCAAGTCTTTTCTCCCCATACTAGTTACATAGTAGTCAGCAAATGTCATTACTCTATATTACGAACAACTTATCCAAGGTAACTTCCTTCTGCAAAAATAAATCGAGCTTTTCATTATGATTGTACTTAGAATGCTTGTATAGAACTTTCCTAACCTCTTCCAAAGCAAAACCAGTTAAAATGTTTTAATTAATCCACTTTTCCTTGAGAAATATTTCCTTTAAAATGTTTTTAATATAACTCAACATTGGCGGCATCTCTTGACAGATGGTATTTCCTTAACAGAGAATGTCTCAAACGGTTTATGTAAAACATTCTTTCAAAAATTCATTTCCTTTCTGTGTAAGAAGTTAAAACACCAAGGAAAAAAAATACCAGGAATGTTTCAAGCCATGTGGGACATAACAGTTCTAAAATTTTGCTTTAAATTACCTAAGTAATGTTTTTGAAGAAATACTATTAACGTAGTTGAAGCTTAACATTTGGAAAACGGAAGAATACTTGCCCACAGCTTTGCTTCTCTCCAGATCCCATTCCACTATGAACTTCACTTTTATGTTCTACTATTCAGGACATGCCTGGTGGAAATCTGACAGATCTTACTAAGGTTCACCTTAGGGTAGAGATGTTAACTAGAGGATAACTTTCTTCTAAAGAACAAGAGACTAACAGTTCTATAACAAATATCTCTCAAACCAGTAATGGAAGTTCTTCACCATAAACATTAAAATCATTCAAGACGTTGAAATCAGCAAAAAAGCACATTACCGTTCTCAAAAGGAGAACAGACACTGAAGTCTCACAGAAGGTGTAACACCAAAACACCCATGCTTAAGAGCTGGGAGACCTAAGTAACAGATAAATGTAGAAGAACTAAGGTTCCACATATAAAAAAATCCAGGAAATGGAATCTTTACAGAATCTTGGGGCCAAAGGTATTGTTCTGCACTTTATAATATTTACTCCCTGTAAAGGTTGTAAATCCTCTACTAATTTGCTGGAGAGTTACAGTAGTCTTTGGGTGATGAAGAATTATCTGCAGACAATTTCTCTTTCTTCTGGTTATGCTATAAGCATTCATTAAATTTTTACTCTATATAATTAATAACTAAGTTCTTACTAACTTACTTGAGTACTTAAGTAAGAGCTTATTTATGAAGTTAGTTAGTACTTACTAAGTACCTACTAACTTTAAGTAATTAATTACTCTATATAATCACAGATTATTCTGAGTTGGAATGGACCCACAAAGATCATTGAGTCCAACTCTTACACGGCACCACTGCCTCCCTGGTGGGAATCGAACCCCCAGTCTCCCACAAGAGAGGTGGGGACATTCACCATTGCACTAAAGTGGATTTTTATGTATTTTGTATGTATTTTCTATGTATGTCCGTCAGATCAGATCGATTTCAGTACTGCTGAAAATTTTCATTCTAATACATTCTGCAGCCTACAGAACTCCATGTTCAACAATATTTTGAAATTACTATTTTTCCGTTTGGGGGGCACCTCTTGGACAGTATGTCCTTTTGTGATACTTCCAGTAAACATTACTATTTGTGTTAATACTGTTCATAGAAAATACCTTGCATAGAAATCCAAAGCTACCATCAGAAAATCTCGCTAACATGTGACTGAAAGAACCAAACTACTAAACCCTCTAAACTCTTCATAAGGTTCTTTCTTCAATTAAAAATAACTGCAATTAACATGTTTTCAAAGACACCTACTGCACAAGAATGCTGTGCATCATGTCAGATGGTTCTCCAGTAAACTAGGCTACTGCAATTACTTTAAAAAAACCCCACATAATTTCAGCTGCTTTTCCCTTTAGACAGAAGGTAGTATGCATTCCTTTGTTATTACCAACCACTTTAGCAGTATCTGTATTGTCACCACTCAAGCCACATTTGCTTCTGACTACACTTAATTTCCATAGTTCCATAACTACAGAGCCATTGTCTCATTTTTACAGATCAGTCATCTCTCAAGGTCCCTTGGTGACCTGCTGCAATAAAAACACACACAAAAAACCAGCTGTTTGACCCTTGACATCTTTGCAGGCATTGGTCACTCAATAACTATTAAGGTGGCAGTCAAGAAAAACATGCAGCTTTTTTACTCGGTGTCAAAATCTAAATTAGATGTGCTATTCAGTTCAAGCATTGTCTTACTGTGTGATTTTTTTATTGCTTAGTGGAGGTGACATGGTCCAACATTAAAAAACTCTTTATTCAACAGAGGTGCAAAAATAAATACTTCTCAATATTTACGAAGATCAAGAGTCTTTCTTCAGACTAGAACTGAGATACAATAAGTACAATTCCCATCTTTAGTACAACACAAGTAAAAATATTCTTCAAGATATCTTCTTACAGAAATCATTATTCTAAGTAAATTTTGGAACTTGGCATCTAAAGATAGAACCACTTATGACAAAACAATGAAATATCCACTTGGTAACGAATAGTAGACCCATGCAAGCACTGGAAATAGTGGATACTGTAAGGATTTCATTTAAGACTTGGTATTTAAGTGAAAATTTAAACCTGATGTTCCTAATAAAAAAACACACTTCTCTGAGCAAAGCCATAATTTTGGGAGAGACACACCCTTTGTCACTTCCAATGGTTAGAAATAGATGAGTCTGCAAAACATTTATTGTAAGTCAGATTGACGCACAAATGTTCTTCTACGGAAACTCTAGCACAAAATCTATCCACCTCATGGAGAAAGCACAAAAAGTAGCAGGACCAATCCTTTTCTTAAACAATCTATCCTCGAAGGTTAGAAAGGACACACATAACCAGAACATTATATTCCATCTTCCTAGACAGTCTGAGATTATTTAAGAGAGATTAAAACAAACCAAACCCTTTCCAAATTTGAAATGCATGCCAATTGCCAAAATGTTAACCATTTCTACTTTTTGATGATTTGATTTGATTACATATAAATACAGTTATACCCCATTGTTCGCANCGATGCGGCCGCAGGACCAGTACGGGCGCCCCACCGAGGCCAATACGGGCGTCCCGCAGCCGCGTCACTGCTCCCTCGCCCCAGCCTGTGCCCAGCCGTCCTGGCACAGGCTGCCAGCGCGGGGCCGCACCAGACAGTTCAGCTGAGGTCCCGTACACCATGGGTCCCGCGCCCCGCCGGCAGCGCCATGTGGGTTGGGGGCTTCAGCTGCAGCAGCGGAGTGAGCATGTCCCGCTGGCCGCTGCGACCAGCCCAGTCCCACTTTCCTGGGGCACTTCCCTTCCCCGCCTGTAGCCATGGAAACAGTAACACGCGCCCGGGGGGGGGTCTGTTCCCCAGCTGCGCTCAGAGTAACAGGGGACAGCGTGGCTCATAGCCCTCCTCTTAGCCAGCGCTGCCCCACGGGGAGCTCTAGCACCGCCTTTCGGTGGAGCAGAGGCACTGAGCATGCATGAGCCGCAAAGTTTCGCAAATGGTGGAATCAAAACTGCGATAAATTCACATCGCAAATGCGCGAAGTCGTAATGCAGAGGTCGCAATAGAGAGGGGATTCACTGTAGTTCACTTTTACTTGTCCCACGGACAAATCTACTGACCTGGATAAAAGACCTTAAAAGAAATTGTTAAAACTGTTTTCTTTTTAAGGGAATTCACTAGTCAAGTTGACAGTTTTTGCAGTGTTTTCACAATGAAGAGGAAAAACCAGAAGAAAGCTACTGTCTGTGCAGGAGGCTGAAAGGAAATGATTAGCCTTTCCTTACAGAATCTATGGGTCAGCTCAATAACCTTGAGTGTATTACCTCACACTTTCTTAAATGTTGTAGTAAAGAAAAAGAGACTTTACATGAGTGGAGAGTTTAAAAAAAAAATTAAGACCAGACTGGTTCCCCACAGACTCAACAGGTAAGTATTTCTTCTACTTGTTTTTCTATTTGAGAAATCTTTTGTAGTTTTCTTTAGCTTTGCTGAAGAACCCAGCAGTTGTTTCCCTGGAGCACATGTCCCCTGACTCCAGCTGACACAATCTCAAAAATTTACACACCAGAACTAGAAAGAAGCTCCAAGTTCTGACCATAGCCTGGAAGCCCATTTGCAGCTTGGCTCACTTGGAAAAGTTATCTTCCATGGATCAGCATGTGGTCACGACTGTCTCCTGGCCTATGATACCAGAAGAGTTAAAAGCTGCTTTTCAATGAGCACAAAACATCTAACTGCTATTCAGTGAGCAGAATAGCTCAGTGAATTGAGAAATTCCCACTGTACCACAAGAATTCTGGGGAAGAATTAGATATGTTTATGAAGAAAAAAAGTTGAGTGAAATAACAAAGTTTTCCATTCAGGTTTCTGAAAAGTAATACTAGCACAAGCTGCAGCAATTAGAAAAAAACCAGTCAGCTTTACCAGTCATTAATTGCTTATTGTTCCTATAGTGCTATCAGCTTTTTCAAAAGCAACATTCTTTGCATTTTAACATATCATTAAATTAACAGTAACAAATTTGATCTTGATAGCAAATTAAATTGATCAGCCGAACAGTCGCATTTTCACTGTCAAAATTAAAAACCAGAAAAATCTAGTCCTTCTAGCTTCTGATTAATAAAATAAAGCATCTGAAAAACTAAGTGAGCTTTCTCACAGCTCCATGTCCAAACAAAGACAGAATTTTTTTCAACATAATTTTCATTTAAGAAACAGTGTATCAAAGCTAACCAGCACATCTCATACATTCCAGATAACAGAAATCCACAGAACTCATCATTCTCTTATATTTGTCCTCATATTTCTCTGTGAAAGGAATTCACTCTACCTGTGATCAGAAGAAATGGTCTATCTGAAGAGACGTCTGCTGGCAGATTGACTCCCTTGATCTCTGAACACTGCCAAGTGGAAAACTTTCTGGGTACAGCAAAGACCTTTCTGTAAAACACAGCAATATAAGATTGATACCAGTTGGCTGGGGGGTAAGGCGTCTTTTTGCTTGGTTGGGGGGGTTAAAGTATATTCTAGAAACTCAAACTACCGAAAGTTTGACATTGACTCCGGGTATTCATGCCTTCTTATTCAGAGCTCCATTGATTCGTGGTTTCCTAAGCTACAAACACTATTCGCAAATTCGCAAGCTTTTTCCCCGTCGACGCATGCGCAGTATGTGCACATTTGCACCTCCAGGTTCGCAGTAGTCGTGGTCTTCCTCATGATCCATGGTTTCTTCCTTGCAATTCGTGGTCATGGATTCATGGATTTCCATGGGTTTTTGCCGTGAATAACTGGTGGGTTGGATGATTCGTGGGACCCACAGGAGACCCGTAATCCATGAAAATGAAGGCAAGACTGTGTGTACATCGAATATCCTCTACACAAAGCTTTACACTTGCTATACATCTATTTACAGGCAACACTTTGCACCGCCTAGATGGCGGCTTCACATCTTCACGGCGTGATTTTTCAGTGATTAAGGAGGCCCCTTTTCACAACTGCGCATGCGTGACCTGGCACGCATGAATATTTAATTAGGCAGCATGAATATGCAAATCAACCAACACAGCCACCGCGGCGGCTCCCCCACTTCCCGCCCCTCAGCACAGTGGTGGCAGCTCCGCCGCTTCCCTGCTCCCCGCCACCCCTGGCACAGCCACCGCAGCAACTGATACACAGCAACACAGTGCCGAAACAGTGCTGGGGGGCGGGGTGAGGGTGTGGGGCAAATTTGCATATTAATGAGCTGCCATTCTACACAGACAGAGGGCTTTGCAGGAGCTGAACAAGACTGTGGTACCGTGGCATAGGAGACTCAACTATACAACTTTAATTCATCAGTTGAAAATGGGCATCTTCAGGCAGGGTGTGGCTACCAATGAAAATATCTATAAGATCCAAAACAATGCCTGCAAAGAAGTCTGGAAATATAGCAGCATTTTACTTTGTTTTGATGTGGTAATTTAGCTTCTTGATGACTGGAATTTGCAGTTTCTTTCTAAACAGCTACCTTTCAAATTTCAAAAGCACAGCATGAAGTGCTTTCAGTGGTATTGCTTATACAGAGACTACCAGTATCACCATATTTGAGCCTGTCTATAAACATTTTTTGCAAACAAATTGTAAAAACACTTAAAAAGCATTAATCAGTTTAAAAACATTAATTTCTGTATATATTTATCTATGTAAGTTAAATCACATTAGGAGAACATCCTTTATAAAATATAGCTTGAGCTAATTTTAAAGATGGTTGGAAAAGTTTGGCCTACACTGATTAAAATCTATACTCAAATGAAAGGAAAATTTAACCACAGAAACTGTGCTCATTTTAGAAAAACAAGCATATCACTGCCAAAGTGCTGTCCTAAGTTTAGATTGCCGTCTGACTAAAACATTATAATTATGAGAAACTGAAATGGATTTTTAAATGTTTCAAGATGAAACAGCCATTGGGTAATTTGCAAGATATGCAATTATCTTCTGAATTCAAACATACAATGCTAATACTTGATCTGAACAAATGCAGGCTGTAGATTACTGCTTATGTGAAGATTGGGGAAATCAATGTTAAACATCAATACCAACACTAGATAAGACTAACCATAATGAAATCTAAGAGCAACATTACCAAGTCATGTGGAACTAATTTAAGAATTTTCTTTGAGGGGAAAAAAAAGGCTTGGAATCTTTTATCTGTCTCCCTAAGAGTTGATCAAGTTGAACAGAGGATTCTCAGCACTTTTATTAGTGGCCACACAAGGCATTTCATTCAAGCTCTCACCTGTTGTAAGACAGTAACACTTTTACCTTCAAACACCAGACAGGATCTTCCAAAGAGATTTGAAGGGTGACATAACATTTGCTGTTGTTTCGCAATTAATGCTCATATTTGAGTGGAAAAAAGTTAAAAGGAAACAGAAGTTACATGGAATCACATGCTAAGACCAAATCTATTTGTCTATGTCATGTATAACTGTTGTAAATTCCAGTTACTTTGAAAAGTAAGTTAAATATTGATTTGCAACAATCATTAACAGTTTGATGCAACTAACGTGATTTCAGGAAATTAACTTCATTCCTGTTTAAAAATTGTGTACCTACACTGCCTTTTACTGTTTGTCTTTGATTTAGCATGAAACCTTAATGGCTTGGTTGTGTTTTACTTCTTGGTCTCCTTTAACAGCCTGAGTGCTCACTTATCTTTTGACTGTTATGACTACAACCCAGTCTGCAGCTTCACAGTAGTACAGGAGTACAAACCAATCTGTCATTCAGATACGAAAGCACACAGGATCTGTGAGCACTTCGGAGGCACACTGTAATTCGAACAGTAATTTTATAAAGGACTTGAGAAGTCCTTCAAGAAAAAAATAATCCTCCTTCTACAAGCAACACGTGGTGATTCATAGAACTGCTTCTTGAGGCACCTCTGACACTGCCATCAAAAGAGAAGAGCGAACAGTTGGACTAGATGATCCTTGTGGGTCCCTTCCAACTATGCTGTGTGTGATTCTGTGTGAACCCCCAAGAATCACTGGATGCCTTAAAAATAACAAAATCATTGTAAACTCAATGAGAAAGCACCTGAAATCAAGCAATACGTTTCAGAACCACTGGAATGAAAGCAATACCTGCTTCCCGATACCTAATACCTAAAACATCAATAGCAGGTTTTATACCAAAGGATGCCCAAAACAAGCTCCTCAAGGGTCATGGGAGTTTTAGTATCACAGATGCAAAATCTTGGAAAAGCATCCTTAAAAGCAACAATGTGAAAAAACATCAGGGGAGAATCACCTAAGCCTCTTATCAGAATAAAGGCAAATTAATTTTCTCAAACTCATGAAAGGATAGTCTGTGAAAACAGTGAAGCAATTAATGTCATACTGACAAGTAAAGGCTCTCCTAGTTTTTTAACCCTTCAGCATGGAAGAAATCCTAATATACACAAATCAAATTAAGTAAATTAAATTTATTTTATCAAAACAAGTTCAACTCCACAAGTAAATTTGCTCAGCTAAGAGAAAAAGACTACGAAAAATAAGAGACATCTTGTCTGTGTTTTAATATTTCTGCAAGTAACAGCTATCTGACATCTCACTGTGCCCTGCAGCAGCAAAAACGGACTTTACAACACAGAAGTATCTTTCAGGAGCAATTTACCTTTTTTGCCAAGTGAGCAAACAGCAAAATTAAAACTGTGAGCCTTTACCCACACTCTGCTTGGACCTGTTTCAAAAAGTCAACAGTACAGGTTCCATCATCTCTCCCTCTCTTAGCTCTAACCAAACACCACACACACAACACAAACAAGGCAGCTCTTCTCAGGCCATTGCTAATAAAACATTAAAGCAGAATATGGAAATCAATATCTCATACAAAACATGAGGGATCTTCTCTGTGTGTGCTCAGTACCACAACCTGAAGAAACAAGGGAACGAGGAAGGGGAAATCCTGCACAAGACTAAGTTGAGAAGACGAGAATGAAATAAGTAAAGAAGAAAAGAGGAAAACACAAATCATTTGTAAATGATAACTGGATAGGAGGAGAGCATCTATTAAGACAAGGACTCTGCATGTCCCAAGAAGAAGCCAACAAAAGTGAAAAACGTGTTTTGGCAAAGCAGAGTTGGGTAGCAGCATATTGAAGGAGAGGACAAGTGACAGGAAAGACAAGACATATATGAGACTGTCTAATCAAAAATTAAGAGAAGGAAATTCTATAAGGAAAAGTCTTGGCCAGAATCAGACAGAAAGGCAGCAGAAGGACAAGAGGGTTTGCACCTGAGATAGTTCAGGTGATTAAGAGTCTAAGAATTAAGAATCTGGCTTTACTAAAAATAGCTGCTGAAGAAGTAGAGACTGCAGGAACAGATGACAGCCTGTCACCTGAGCAGCTGCAGAAAGGGTTACTTCATCCAGCAAACCCTAACATCGCTAAAAACCCAGGCGGATGTGAAGATGACACCTCATTATACTTCCAATTTTCTTTTCAGATTGCATTTGTGAGGAGGGCAGGCAACTCCACAAAAGCAAAATTCATCAAGCCTGAGGGGTTACACCGTATCAGAATCAAGGTTTCCCTGCACACCTTCAGTGTGACTTTTACAGTTGGGTACATTATCTGTCCTTCAAAATTCTGCCTCACTGAGTACACATGGTGGAGCAGCCTCTGAGGCTGAAAGAAGCTTTCATAGGTGACTTCTCTCTTCCAGAACTGAAACACTTTGGCAGGCAGTGAATGGCAAAAAGACTCTGGAAAAATTCCTTCTCAGGCTTATACTCCCCTCACTCTTACCACAGATTCCCTTCACACGGCTGATTTTTTTTTTTTTTTAATCAAAACTTTTCAGAAGTTTTAAGCTGAGTTCTGATTTTCTGAATGACCAACTTGAGATTTGGTTTCTCAAGGTACAGTTTCACATCATACTTGACCCACAGCTGGTTTACATTACTGCAGAAGGAGAAACAGCTTTCATTCATACCAGAGCAAACATTCACTAGAATAGCTTCCATCTGACAGAAAGCCATCCCCATAAAACTGTTAGATCAACTGTCCCTGAAATCATCCAACCACTAAATCCACTACAAAGAGAGTAGCAATAACTCATGGCCAGTGATGGCAAAGGAGTGAGACCACACTCTTCAGCTGCAGCCCACACACTGACCAAACTATGTATTCACCCTGTTAAAAGCGTACCTTGATCTGCTAAGGAATCAGATAGTACAGCTGCCACTGAAGCTTTGCATTCAGAGTATTAGAACATAATAAAAAACATGATTGGAAAGTCAAGCAACTCATTTCTGTGTTCAATTTAAAACATACTTTGGCTTCTTTTTATCATAGTTTCCCCACTCATAAAGAAGTGAGTGGGGTGGGGAACCCATCTGTTAATCTCTGTGTTACAGTGGAATACGTTTATGTTTGAGAAACATTAAAACATTATTGCATCTACTACTGAAAAGTCCAATTTGTAAAGCAGTAAGAAGGACAGAGTGGGGGGGGGATCCATCTGTTACTCTCTTAGAGTGGAATAAGTTTATGCTTGAGAAACATCATCATAATAGTAATAATAACTATTGTATCATTGTACATAACGTATTATGTTATTAATAATAATACAGAGGAATAAGGTTAGGCTTGAGTGTTATCTAGTACTGAAAAGCCCAGTTGTCCAAAAGCAGAGACTGGGTGGTGCCTTGAAGAGAACAGATGGCTGCTACGGAGCAAACGAGCGTTGGTGATACTTGCAACCAATAAGCTCAATACACCAGTCATTAGTGCAGCCCACTCTGTGCACTGGCACAGGCAGAAGTTAAAGAAGCCCAGTGACCACCAAGAGCAGTATCACAATGAATACACACACGCACCAAGGTGAAGATGCACGCACAGTTTAACTCCAGTATTTATTTTCCATATGCAGCTTCTTGCAGCCACAGCCACCGTCCGGAACAGCCCAGTTGTGCAACGCTACAAGTCTTGTTCCAACACCCACCCTGCACTTCTTACACAAGAGACCGTTCAGGTCAAAGTTTACCTTTGCCAGAGGACACACCGAACCCAGACAGCAGCACATGCCAACACTAACGGGAAAAGTGACAGCAGACACTGTAACCACGGAAAACCACACAGCTATAGCTGGAAAAAAAAACTGACTGACTTCTGTGTACGGGCAAGTCTAAACAAGAGACTCTGCTTTTGCAAAAAGGAAAGATATTAAGGATGAGATTACAACAACGGGCCTCCGTTTATTCCTCCAGGCGCGACAGAAACGACAGCACTGAAACCGAGGTTTTGGGTACCGTACACGTCTCACACACACGGGAACGCCTCCGCAGACAGGCTCAAACGCTCTCCTCCATCACCGCGGCCTCCACCCTTCTACAGCGCGGCGACCGTGCCTGGGGAGAAACGGGAGGCGGGTGAGAGCCCGGCGGGGCCAGGGCAGCGGCGCAGANTAAAGGGACCCCGCGGGCCGCGCCCCGGAGCTGGGACGGGTCCTGTGGGATACGCGGAGCCCTGATGCCGCTGCCGGGGGGCAGCCAGCAGGAGGGGATACCTTTGGCGCTCGGGGAGCCAGAGCGCTCGGGGACAGTGATTCATCAGCCCCATGGCGCTGCACGAAGGGGAAAACACCACTACTGCTTAGTTGTGGAATTTGTCATAAAATAGCCTGGCGAGTGCGAGAGCAGTGAAAACGACCGTGGCATGATTTCCACTGCCATGAGGAGATGGTTTCTCTTAACTTTCCCTGAAACAGTCTGCATTTTCAGCTGTTACTGCACCGCCTTTTACATACTGCCATTCATTGTTGATGCAATTGACCTCTTCATACTCTTCCCACATGTATATTTTTATAAGGTAAACAGGCCCGGTGAAACCCCCAGTCCAAAAAGGGAAACTCCAGGAGGTTTTAAGTAAAGCTTTATGTTTGTAAAACCAAAGTGAGACCATGACTGGCTGATAAGAGCTGTTGGATTAGGAACGAAGCAACCTGACTTCTCTTTCTGACCACAGGACAATTTCACACGCACAGATGAACGTGCCCCTCTGCAAAACTACTGTAAAGCGCAAATAGCAAGGCAAAACCTGATACCATACCCACGTAGGGTATTGCCCAGAATATATTGCCCCACAGCCACTCCTCTGGTGGGGTCCCTCTTTTCCACTGCAGTTAGGTTTGAGGGCAACATTGTCTCTTCTGATGTGCCTACTATCATCCAGTGAGAATCCGTGGCCTTAAAGAGCGGCTTTGCGGAGCTGAGAACCCATCATCAGTTGGGTTAATACTTAAAATAAAATAAATAAATAAATTAGGGAATGAACCTTTGAAGAATTTTATCCTAAAAGTCATACAACTGTTGGAAACTCCACAAAACTGTTGGAAATTCCACTGTCATCCTTTTTCAAGGATCTCATTTGTTCCTTCAGCCTGAGGGAGTAGGAGCCAAGGGGGGATTTAGCTGTTGCCTTCCACTGGTGGAAGGCTATTGAGAGAATGGAGCCAGACTCTTCTCCAAGGTGCACAGCAATCAGATGAGACGCATTGGTCCTACATTGCAGCAAGAGAAATCCCAATCATTCAGTAGGAGGGAATTGTTCAGGATGGTCAAGCATTGGGACAGGCTTCCCAAAGACATAGTGCAATCTCAAAACCAGCCTGAACAAGGTCTTAAGTAAAAGTACCAGTAGCATCTGGAATCCCTCAAAATGCCTTAGCTGAAGAGATAAAGACAGCTCCCTGTTAGATTGCACTACCTTGTGTCAGGAGGCTGTTTGTTGTGTGATTCACCTCAGCTGACTTGTGCTAACTAGGAAACAGGCATTTAGTCAGACTTAGTCACCAAGGTTTCCTCCTCTAGGCAGCTCCAAAGAGTGATCCATTCCATCCCAAATTGGATGACTAAAACAGCTTAGCGCATGGCAAGCTGAAATTGCCCACCTTGGGATCACTCCTGCTGATGATATAGTTAAAGCTACGTAAAATGAATCCTCAGTGGTGCCTCGTGAACATAAGGACAGGAGGAAGGCAAACTGGTGAATTTTAAGTAGCTAGGCACAAGAACTTATGATGAAAGACAAAACACTGGCAGAATATCTCTGGGTGTAACGTGTTGTGGGCTGTCAGCTATAGACTTGTGGTGGAGTTCCTGGGCAGCCTCAAAAACTTGAATAGAAACAAGGCATCTGCAGTGATGGCATCTTCAATAGGCCCCCTGGCACCACCCTGCAGTGTGAAATGGAAAGCTGTCCCTAAATTATTATACTGCTGTTGTCTAGGAAGGTGAGTGGGTGAAACTGCAGTTGTATCTATCTTTGGCTTTTGGTACTTGTGATGTAGGGCAGTTACAGCTCTTTTCATTCATTTGATAAAGTGATAATAGGCAAAAGTGCATATGGCTAATTGTCTCTCTGATTGAAGATCTCTGTACGGAAGAAATCCATGCTAAAATGGATTAATAGAATCTTGAAGAAGATTTTGTAAGCGAAGAGCTACGTAAGGAGTTTTGGCACTCTGTGCGCCAAAACATGGGCCAGAATCTTACTGCAGCCCACTCTCTGCCACTTCCAGGGTGACCCTGGACAAATCACTGACTCACCCATCAGTGTAGCAGGAATAATGACACTTTCTTCTTGCTGAGAGTGCTGTCAGGAGATAGTAATCAAAGTTTGTAATTTGATTAGAAAATGTGAAACATTATACAGCTCTCCTTCTTGCACTGCCAACACCTGGCTATAAAAACTTCTAGTTAAGATATTTGACTTACAACTGTGGAGCAAACAATTTGGTAAGAAAGACAATAACAAGTAATTGTATTTCCTGTTTTTCTTAAGCACCCCAAAACAATTTTGTACTGCTTGTAGATAAATCATTTTGTCTATCACATTGACATGCAGTCAGCTGAAGAAGAGCATGATATCTTTTCAAGCATTCACCATGGCACTCTAGTAGAAAATACAAAGGCAAATTTAATTTTCTGTTGCAACTACACAGGCAAAGCAGATAAGCACCTTGTGCTTTACACTCGTACACTTAGAGCTGAACTTGTCTAAGGGTGAGTTAGTGTAACCATTTTGTTAGAAAGCAAAAAGTCTGCTCAAGAAAAATACAGGCGTTCATAATGCCCCTACAGTTTTTGTGAAAGTGGAAAGTACAATTTCTACAGCCAAGGACAACAGTGAGGGGAAGAAAAGAATGTTCAGTATTCAGCAAAAAAGGAAGAATCTGGCTGACTGGAAATGTATGTGCATTTCAGACGGGTTTGTTAAAATAATATTAAGGTACTGGCTTTACCTCCACAAAAATAATGCCATTTGATGCTGAAGTCAAGCTTTTAATATCTTTGAAGTAAAAGAATACAGTTTTAATGTAGCCACAAAACAATTCTTGTGGGGAGAGCTGGAAACAGCAAGGCCTGATTCGCAGCGGACTGCTTGCTGTGTCCCTCAGCCCATCTCCATCTCCACTGCATTAATTTTGTCTCCTGCAGTAGGTGCAGGTTGGCCAGCAAGTACCAGATGCCAAGAGAAACAATAATGTTTGTTCAGTTGGGACATGAGCTCTTGCTCCTCTGTTGAAGGGTCTGTATTAACAGGTCGTATAGGACCATGATTGTTTCTGAAACTTCTGCCTTTCAGCCTTTCTATCAAATTTGAGTGAAATTCACCAAAAAGTTTCAAAACTTTCTGCAAGGGGACTTGCAGCCAAACTGAAAAGCAATGGTTGCATAAGCAATATTCAAGTGAAAAAACAGGCTGAGAACCTCAAAAGTTGACTACAGGGGTAGGGCAGGAGGGAGGTGAGGTGGGAATCAGAATCAATTGAAACCTTTTTTTCTAGGGGGTGTAATTAAAAATTATTGAGACTTTGAAGTTGTGCTAACACCTGAGAAATAGAAAGTGAAAACAGAAAGCGATATGAGCTATTATCCATCCACTGACAGGACTTGGAAGCATATGAAATGAAGAATTTAATGTGTTGATAGCAACATAGGAAAGGAGAATTTTTTTACTATAGCTCTGTTAAGCTTTACAAAACTATATCTAAACCTATATCTAAGCTGAGGGAGTGAGAGACCATGAGGCACTCAAAGGAAAGAGAAGATAAGCAATATAGAAAATAACTTTAAGCATCTATTCATGCCTCCCTAGAACTGCCAAAAAACCAGCAGAAAGATAGCTCGTGTTCTTCTGCTCCTTGGAAAAGCCTCAGTCACTTGAATAGAAACTTTCTAGGAGCTCTTGTTGCTAAATGCAACAAGCCTGTGCTTGCATCAAATGGTTTTCAAATTGTGACCCTAAAGCTACTTATGGATCTCTGTTCATGTGGCTATTTCCACCTCCTAAATCCCATCTGAAGGTGTTAAATGCTTGCTTAATGGTCCTATGCCATGTAAACAATTGCAAAATTAGCCCCAGAAATTTTATTAAATAGTAACTTAAGGAGTGGAAGAAGTGGAAGAGGCAAGGATTGCATGACAGAAAGGGAAAGATGAGAAGGGAATCACAAATGAAAGAGGTGAAAGGTCATGAGATGCATGACCTTTCATGTATTCACACAGCATTGCAAACGTCATCATTAGGCCCTCTGCTGTGTTTACTCATTGGAAGTTTAGGATGGCTCTGTCCTAACCCTGTGCTCTCCCCTAATACGTAATCCTCATATAGCTCATTTTCTGTTACTGCCATACTCCAGGTCCACCTGGGATTTTCCTCTCTCCTGGGTTTGCTAAGCAAATTTCACCGCCTGTGAGAAGAGCTAAGCTATTTGATGTCTGGATTCCGCACCTTCTCAGCTCCATTTTGCTACTTTTCTGGAGGGTTCGAGATAAGGATATGATAAGCCCACATAAGGATTTTCACATCTCCATCTGCTTGCAAAGAAAATCAGATATCCAAGCCCACATACCCTCTCAGGTGTGGAACTTTTCTAACTGTTCATAACATGCCTAAGCTACATTTGTTGATTTTTTTCCAGAAGCAGCAGAAGTAGAGAAGGGGCTTTGACTCAAAGGGTATCAGCACAGCAGTAAATAGAGATTACCATCACCAAAACAGGGGAGGCAGTGACAGCATGGAAAGCTTCCACTGATTTAAGCTGGTATAATATTTCTGGTGCCTGTAAGGTAGGTGTATATCTCTGGAGACAGACTAAGCTCATTCTTATGCACAGCCCCATGGACAGCAAACAATAAAGGCCACTGTTTACTGCCCTACAAATATAGTAACTGGCACAGGTGATATAACGGATTTAGCTGATTTGGGAAACATTACAAATTTAAATGTTTTTGCTATCAAATTCAAGCCATCTGCAGGTATAAAGCCATAAAAGGTGATTCAATAAATTACTGGGGTTTTTTAACTCTCCAAAGCTGAAGAGAAGATGGAGTTAATTCAGAAATGTTTATTTGATTTAGTTGCTGTTTGGTTCACAGAGGACTCCCCACAGGGCCAATAAAAACCAAGGCTGCCTTTTTTATAGAGCAAAGATTTTACACTGCAGTCCTCTCCAGTCTGTTTAAACATGCCCCTTTCTTGTTGCAAATGCTAAGAAATTGCATTCATCACAACTCAGAAATTTCAGAGATGGAAATGATCTATTAAGCCCTATGATCCATCTCCTGAGAAATACAGAATTTCTCCCTATAGTGCATTTATATTTTTGATATAAATCATCAAGTTTATAAGGTCACATTAGTGAAGTGTACATTTCATTACATTTCATGTTTATGTCAACAAATACATGGTTGCTTAATTTCAGGGTAATTGCTCTGACTGATGTACAAGAGAAAGGAGGCAAACAGTAGCCAGCAGAAATGGCAGATGCCAGTGTCAGGAGGAGTTGTTTTGTTGTTAAATGTGATCAGTGCTGTGCACAGTGGGCTTTCAAATATTCCTCTTTGGAGAACGGTCATTCTAATGTCAGTCATTAGCAATTTGCTGCTGGTCACTTGGGAACAGCATGTTTCCTACAAATTGCTTCTATTAGTCACCAGTTCTTTTCTAAATAATTGACTACGAGAGACAGCCTGTGTGAGACAGGAGTTAACAAGATGGCAGAGTGTATGGGCACATTGTTATAGGACATACATTTTTCATTTTTTGTGTGCCAAAAATGAGTGCAATGGGATCAGATTTCTTTTACACTGGGGTCATGCAGGAGCTGCACCACCAAAGTCCAATCAACCTCTTTGAAAAGCCAAGGCTAATGTGCATGAGATCAGTATCTGGCAACAATGCAGCAGTACATCTGCTTGTCTCTGAAATGCAGTCACCTCTGGGATGAAACCTGGAAGCTGTTTCACATAAAATGGTCAGAATGTGGACCAATATCCTGCAAGAAAGGAGGAAGAGAAAGAGGAAGAAGAGCATGGAGGAGTCTCACTGGCTTGCACCCTTCATATTCCTGTCATCAGCTCATTTAGTGAAAGCACTTCCACACAATGTTGTTAGTTCAAGTACCTGCTATTTTACAGTCTTTTATCTCACTGAAAATAGGTGGTTTTGCCATGACAGAAAATAAAAGGAACAAAAAAATTAACTTAAAAGAAACTAAGTAAAAAGAAAAATGCTGTGGAAGACAAACCAGGTCACAATAGTACATCAGGAGACAGCTGTGTGATTCTCATCAGGCGTTTCAGTCTTCCTACTATACCACGTTAATATGTTTTCCTTTAGGTTACTGCTGGTTTCCTCCTATGGTCCTGCTGTACTTGGTTTGTGGCAGTTGAGCCTGAGAGCGAGTGGGGCTAAGAGGTTACAAATGTCCTCCCCATAAAACGCATGTCATAGTTACAAGGAAGTATCAAGAATTGTTGTTGATGGGGTACTTTCAAGATGCCAGAAAAAGGGGCTTTGATATCATAGAAGTAATGCTGGAGCCTCTGAAAATATATATTGGGACTCTAATGCAGGCAACAACAATACAGAGGGAGAAGCAGGTGATGATCCCATGGCTGATGTAGAGAGAAGTGGATGGTTACTCCCCAAGGTCTGTGTAGAAACGCAAGGTGGGTTCTAGGAAACCAGAGCTTCATTATTGCTGTCATGGGAAAAGGCAGCAGCAGTGGTGGGACAATGGATGGGGGTCAGAAAGGGGATAGAGGAGCCAGCTTTACATAAGCCATTTCTCAAAGTTACACAATGGAATAAGGTAATAACACTAATGCACTTTCATAATGCATTCCTACAGAGATTTAAAATGCTTTAAAAAGATAAGTAAATATTATATCATAAGGCAGCAGATGGAGAAACCAGAGAATGAGGAAATTAGTCGCTTCCTTGTAGCTGTAGGGAGAGTCAGAGATGTGTTGGGGAGCAAAGGAAAAACTGATAGGTTAGGAAGAAATTTTCCCTAAATCAGAAAACAAAATGGAAATAAGAAGTCGATTTTTCAAGATGGGAAAAGATGTTTGGTGAAAACAACAGAGAAGCATTTTTGGTTCCCGGGATTTTATTACCTTTTCTAGTGTTAGCCACAGGATTCTGTCCAAGTTTCCAGAGATTATTCCTCACAGGAAAAGCAAAGCCATAATAAAGAATGTAGCATGGTACAGTAAAAACAACAACAATAATAAAGAGATGTCTTTTGTTTAATCACCTGGACAGAACCAGCATGATGCAAATAAAATGTGGGATAACCAGCTCCAAGAGACAGGTCACATCTACAGGGTCTTGTCGGGCCTGGGCAGAAAAGTGAGACGGTGAAGTGCTAGCAGAGAGTGAGGAAGGGCACCACTCCCAGTAACACACACCTCCCTGTCGTCTTCCTGACAGGCTGCATTTTGTCATCAGTGCCAGTGACACTTAGGAGTTGTTTGCCCTCCCAAAAAATTGTTCAAATCACTTCTTGATTTCCCAGTGATAACAGGCTTGCCAGCTGTCTTGCCACCAACCCCTCCTGGGCTGGACTAGTCCCTTTCGGGTTACCACAGGGGGAGTAACTCAACTGTGGGAGCAATCACTGGATGCCGAGGGACATTCATCCTCATGTGCCTTTGAGCATGTCTGCACATCTGATAAGGAGTCCTGCCTTCACCCTGCTCATCCCTGGCCATTAATTGTTGTGTGTTGAGGACACCCCATGACTTCTGCCTTGCTGGTTTTAGAGCTCTTGGTCCATTCCAGCTGCTGTGTGCAGCTGCCCTCTTTCACCCTTGGGCAGGCAGCTCATGTGCACGAGCCCCAGGCAGAGCTCCTGTGTTGTGTGTCCTCTCTCCTGCTGCAGTGCTGCTGTGGGCAGGACAGATCATCCAGGAGATGTTTTAACCGGGGAGATCAGATTATGTGGCTCAGTAATTTTCCTGCAAAACAGAAAATGAGCCTTCACCAAAAACTCAGCTCTTGTGCCTCCTGGACTAAAATGAGGGCTCAGCCATGCAGCCCAAAATAACGCTGTGTACACCTGTGTGACCAGTCTTGTGTTTTCTATGTTAGTTTAGTTTTCTGGGATGTATGGAAAAATATATGTCCTGTCATATATAATGCAGTACATAACTAATAAATAGTGATCTGCATTTCTCTGACTGCCACATTTAGCAACTGTTCATGATTGCAGTAACAGATCAATGATGAGCCAGGTGTTCCCCGTGTTTCTGGACTGGGAGATCTAGAGCACAGGGCCATTGCTGAAGATCGCTTCCTTTTCCAGAAAGAGTGCTGCATGGCCTCTTTCTCTGTTGAAATGTGGGCAATACCACTGCCAGGAAGAGTTGTAGTCTCCCCTGAGTAGGGGAGATAGCACATCAGGCACCCCTCCAAGTCACACGTCCTAGCTCGCTCATCCAACAGGCTTTTCTGTGTGTTTGGAGGGGAGCAAGGTAGAAAAATGCCAGTCGTCTCTGCTGGAAAGTCTGCACATGTGGCTGCCAGGACGATTTTGGCCATGATTACATGAAGTCCAGTGCTGCTTGGTCAGTCTGAAGCTGACACTCTGCTCTGGCGCATCTGGACAAGATCTGGCATTCTGGCTGAAAGCGAAAGCAGCAGCTGAGGCTGGCACAGAGGAGACTGAGCCAGCTTCAGAAAAAGCATGTGGCTTTCCAAACATCTTGCAGTCCAAAGCAAAACCATCAGTTCTGACATGCTGTGAGCAATAAACAATGAGCTTTGTCAGCATGTCTAGAGGAAATGATAATTCCTGGAGTGTGAATGATGAAATGTTAACCAAGATGGAGGCTTTGGATAGCATTGTGGTTAGGAAAGCATATGGGCCTCAGTGTGGAAGAGCTGACACTAATGCAAAGAGCCCTAACTTAGACATGAAGATCTTCCAGGTCTCTTAACTTTCTACCCAGTGATGTTTTCTCCTGTTCCCTATGTGAAGTGTATAGAGTTGCTTATGCTTGAAAGGCAGATTTGTACTGCTCTAACTAGCATCTGGACCCACCTCTCTCACAGCATGGCACTTCATCACCCACAGCTCAGCACTGCTGTTCAGCCCTCTGAGGCACACAGGGCTTGGTGCAGGATAATTTACTGTTGTACCTGCATTATGAGATTGGTTATCCCTCTTTTCTGTTCTTTGTAGTAATAGGCAGCCCTGATTGCTCTGGTCACTTCAGTGTAATAGAAAGCCTAATGAAATCAGTGGGAGTGTTTCTACGGGTTACAGTGACCTTGACAGATAGCCCTGTGCTTAAATATTTTGCAAATCTGTTTCCCAGTTTCAGGCCAAAATGAGTCAAAGTGTATTTTTCCCCTTTGCTTGGAGAATGTTAAAACTGTTCACTGCAAACCATGCAAAATGTTTCCAGTCACTCCAGCGATGAATAGCATTGACATGCATGTATTAGCAGAAAACAAGAATAACTAGAGTCAGAGAAAATGATGTAATTATTCATAGTAATAATATTAATTTCACAATGTCATCACTTTAGAGGCCTGTGCAATAAATAACCTTGAGAGTTATCTTGGTTTGTGACAGAGGATGTATGTGCATTTGAGATCAGATTGCACAATAACTTTTTCCTGATGTGCCCTATGAAACATGGAACCTTGATCTCACTCTCCAGTCACCCATGCTGGGGTTATTTTAAGAAATATGACATTCAGTACCATTATTCAATGCTGGAGGGGAAAAAAAAAAAAGACTCAGCGTTCTGCTATGGCTAGGGTTACCCTCAGGCACTTCTGGCATGTTTCCATTGTAAATTCATTTTGCATATGGCCAGGAAGTAAAACATCTTGTTGCATCTCAAAAAAAAAACCCACCATATTTTTGCCCTGTTGCTCATTTCTAATCTACAGAAACATCTGGTGATAGCATGTCAGAAGATCTGTCATTAGATGTAAGAGGTTTAGCCCACAATGGACTTTAATGACTAAATCTCATCTTGAAAGAACAAGATCAAATAATATATTGATTTTCTACCTTTTAACTGTGACTGATTTGGGGTTTTGTTTTGGTGTTTGTTGGGGGTTTTTTTGGTGCTCCTCTCTTTTGAACAGGACAATGGTTTTCTACCAAATACTGTTTTCACTGATACCACTTCTGAGCAACTTGGTTTTGAATTGAGATAAAAATTAACACTGCTGCTTTCCAGGAAAACCCTAGAACCATAAGTTTCCACCAAATCCTGGTCCACATGTCCAAGTTTTGAGACACACATAGCAAAAAACCCCAAAATACTACACAGGGAAAAGTAATAGAAGGCCAAACACTCCAGTTTGGATGAGTGAAACTGCAGGGTTTGAGACGATGGCTAGCCACACCCTGGCATTTGCTAGAGGGGCACAGATTTGTTGGAGAATATGAGACTTGTCTTTGGTGTCATACACATGGTCTCACTCCCACCTCTGATTCTTTGCTTTTCCTCCCTCTGGACCAAACCACTATTTGCTTCATCATTCACGTCATTCTCACAATGGCAACCCCCTAAAATGTCAATTGAATGTTAGGAGGAAGGTAAAGAGACATTTCCAGAGCATAGAAACTGCTTTCATTCCTCCTACTAAGCCAAGGTCCAAGCACCATAGTCTTGTGCACTGTCTGCTGACAGTTTCTGTCAACTCCCTGTCCATATGTACAGACCTGGAGCTCTGTGGTAACAAATTTGGATCATTTCTGTCATTTTCATCCCCCATGGCCTGCCCACTTCTCCATACCTTCCCTCCCATGACTATCACTCTGTCACTTGGTTAATCTGGGAACTGAGATGTGGATAAGACAGGTTGTATTTCCCAGAGGTCAGACTGGTTCCTCTGTCATAATTATAATAGAAGCAGGAAAATTTGAGAAAATACATCTGATGTAATTAGGGTAACCTTTCTGCCAGGTGGTTAACAGCAGAGAAAAATGTTTGGATTTAATATACCCATGGCCCCTCTTGATAAAGGACTAAATTCCAGTCTCCACTTAGAAACCTGAGAAAACTAAACATACCCTCCCCAGGAGCTCTTAAAGAGATGGATTTCCACCACTCACTTGCATTCCCAGATCTTTATTAGGCAAGAGGGAGCACAGTCATAAAGTCAGGCAAAGCCAGCAATGGCAATATATATCCAGATAATGAGTAAAAGAACCCACTTTTTCAGAGCTGGTGGCAGAGGTCCACCTCCCTTCCCCCTGTCTCGTTAAAAGGTCCCCCAAAGAGAACCCCATGACTCCAACACCTCACCCAGGGTCAGGATCAGTGAGCAGTCCTACCCAAAGCAGTGATGGAGGACCCTAGCTGCCAATGCTATGGATAGAAGAGCTCTCAGCTGCTTGCACAATCATCCAGAGACCTGCTAATAACAAACACTGGCACTCTGTAGAACTCAGGGTGAATCAGGCCGTGGCACAGAGTTGGTAGGAGTTTCAGTAGCAGGGTGCCATCAACTCACAACATCCAGTTATCAACAAGCTGGCAATTGAGTGTGGTGTCCCACACTTCTACCTCCTTGTGGAACCTACAGGCAGAGGTGGAGGAGGAAGGACTATCCCAGTCTGCTTTATGGCATGTCATTAAAGCAGTCCAGGTATGCAAAGGACAGACCACTTTCCCATGCAACTGTGATGTTTCCTTCAAGACATTAAAGTCAGTAAAAGTCAGGTTTTTACATCAGTGTGTTTGGAGCACAAGAGTCCTTCTGCTGAAATGGAATAACCATGATCTGCAGAACTGTTTTGTCTTCTCGGTTGTGCTTGACTGGAAGGTTGCAATAGGCCATTTTGGAGGTGGGAACCTCACTTCTCCTGTCTGTTGGGTTGCTGTAACCTGCTCTGCCTGGTGCTATAATTTCAAAGGTTTGGAGGCTGCTGCTTCATACAAATTATATTATACTCTCATTTACCATGAGAGTATTTCTACATGGGTGACATAATTTGCAAATTCTTATTAATTATTTGGGGCTGAATCCACAAATGTTCATCTTGAGTTTGAAAGTCTTGTACAACTTAACTGTCTTCTTTAGGAGACTGACAGCTTTTTGAGTCTATTGCTCTCCCCTTCCATCATGTCTTACTGGGCCTATTTGGAGTTTGCTGAAGCACCCAAGGGCTGGCTACTAATTCAGTGAACTCTAAATGGATTGGAGGAGGATGGATTCTTTACCACACTCAGGTAAATTCAAAACTAAGCATTATTCTTAGAGATGAAGCTGTGGAGTTATGTATAATTGGGAAGGTGTATGTTTTGCATATTATAACCTTTTGCCTGACTAATTTATGCCTTACACCCATCCTAAACCCAGAACTGTAATTGTAAAACCTAAAAGAATCCTTCTTGGACCCTCGAAACCCACCTTCCCTGGAAGAAAAGGAAGGTGCCTTCTCTTTTTGTGAAATCCCCTGTTGAAACAATACATAGCTATGAATGCAGATCAAGGAACAGAAGGGCAGGAGCCAGGACTGAAGGAGAAGAGTTACATGGCAAAGACAGAGATAGTCCAAGCAGCAGCAAAGAGACAACACAAATTGTCCATAGGCATTTATCCAGGAAAGTTCTCTCATCTCTGCCTCCATCGTATGTGGTTGGTGCCCAAGGTACCTGTGCTGACTGGTCGGTGTCACAGTGGAGCAGTGCAGAGCATCATTCAGTGTTTGGACAACACATCCAGATGTCCTCCTGGCTGTCCAAACATATTGTGTGATGTGGACCAAGGTGAGAGAGTCTGCCTGGACAGCTTCAGTGAGGACAAGGACTCATCTTTCCCACACATATTCATGCATTTCATTTTAGTTCTATTCTTTTCTCTCCCTTCTTCCCCCTCCGCACTCTCTTTTTTCCAAAAGGTACCCATCCAGATGGCGCTACAAACCTGTTCCGTGTAGCTGTTTTCCTATTGAGCAGCCATTAGCTGGCAGCAGGTGATGGGGGAGCTTGGCATTGGTAGCTGTGGTAACCTCTCTGTTGCGGGGTTTGCACAATATCCTGGGAACTCCTGGTAACATGGATGGGAATGAGGTACACAAGAGATATTCCTGGAGCCATTACACAATGAGAGAAGAGCCTGGAATGCAGTGGTCCTATTAATTTCTTTCATTCATCGCCACTGAAGTCAACAGTTCAAAGCAATTTTAAGCACTTGGATCATACAGAATGTATAAATACCTGTATTCTGGCTAGCTCTAAGAATTCGATGATAAATATGACTCCCTGGTGAATGAACAGGATATCACAGGCTTATTTTGTCATCCAAATGGGTCAGAGTTGAATCTTTTTCTGGATTTCCACATTCCTTTTCCTGTCACAGGTTAGGTTTTCAATTGGAGAAGGCAGTTCTCAGATGCATGATTGCAACAGAAACACCCCCAAATGTTCTGAAGGTATTTAAAACAAATTTCTTATAACCTGCAATTTGATTCTACTTTCTAGTGAACACCTTCATTTTTATATATCAATGTAGTTCAGGCTTATGTATTCCACATATATAGATCCAGTAACCTTTAATCAATATGCATCCCTTTATGACTACTTTAAGGGGTATTAAATTCATTGAGTTTATAGGCAGTAATGGCCTTTCCTGTGGTATCGCTGTTTTGCACCGTTATCTGAAATAATGAAGTTATACTTTTTGCTTCAGATATACTATCTTCAAAACCAATATTGGGTTTAATGGGATGATAAAAAATGTTTATATGTAATATGTATCTTTAAAAAAAAGCCATTTTGCATTTTTTTTAAATGGTGCAATTCAAGCATGTTTAAAAATTTCAACAGCTATTTTCAATTGCTGAAAGTTTCACTTGACAGCTGGTTGAAAATTGTGGAAAATACCGAAATGAGCTCAAGAGTCAGATTATTTTGGCTAGTATGAGTATTTCTCTAGGCTTTAAAAATAAGGCAGTGGGATAAAACAAAATCTGATCTCAGCATTAGACTTTCAGACAGACTGTAATATGTGTGTTGTCCTTTCCAATGTATTTTGGAGCTTTACTCAATATACATATATATAGTATGTATACACATACACTCTCCATTTTTGTTCGGTTGAGCAGTGTTTGGACTTCAAAGGACAAGCATGTAAGTACACATGCATTTGCATGTACACAGACATAAGTCCAGCTCTGAACATGCACATGCAATAGATGCATAATTTGGGCTTATGTTGCACCTGCTGCCTTGCAATCAAATATTTCAAAGTATTTTAAAGTCATTTAAGAATTAAATACCCCATGGGTGTAGTCATGAGTTGCTCGTGTACCTTGTCCCCTCTTCATGTGTTTCCCTAGTGGTGTTCTCAGTTGTATGCTTCTCTCTATCCACACCAGATAGATGCTAATTAAACCTCTCATCACTGTTGCAAAGTGGATATGTTTATAAATTTTCTAGTGAAGTGAGACGATTCCCCCAGGTCCGTGCAGATTAGCAGTATTAGGAGCAACACCCACGAGTGTTAACACTCTGAACCGTGTACTCATCGTCAGAGGCGACGATCTCTCCAATATATTTTTGCCACATACTGCTCCTTTAGATTTTCATATCCTGTTCATCATCCTGAAACAGAAGGAAAGATACAGTATTTGAGGCACCCTCAGCTCTGAAAATGGTTTATTCGGAACCTCGCAGGATTCAGCCTAGTTTTGTCAGGGGAAACACAAGTGTGGTGATCATCAGCTATGTGAATCCCAAGGGACCAGAGGATTTCTGTTAGACTCTTGGTGGGCAAGGCACAAAGCTATCAGGTCTGCTCTGAACACCAAAGAAAGAAAAACAAAGTTTAAATTAAAAAAAGACATTCCATCAAGGTTAATCTTGCAAAAGCCACAGTCCATCTGGATGCCTTCTTCCTTGGTATTAATTACAAAGACCCTGTAATCCATAAGCAAAATATGAGTGAGATGTAAGCTTGCTCCTGTTGTCTTTAATATTTTGCTTGATAACAGGGCATCTAATCCACCATGAGCGGGAAGTCATCAAGCCTCAGGGGCTACCTAAAGCACACAATCCCTCTAAATGAGCAGTAATCTCCCCCATCTTCGATCTCATGAACTAATAAGTGATACTAAAGGCTCATTTGCTTTGGGAGCTCCCAGCAGTGCAGGAGTTGACACTGTACCCAGCTCTAGGCACAGCAAAGAGCAGAGCCCTCAGATGAGTGTAGGCAATGAGGCAGATTCCTGGCACTTTTACTTTTGTGGTAAAGAGCCCTTCTTCCTTGGCACATCAGTGCTCTACTGAAATTTGTAAGCCGCATGAACACTAGACTAAAAAGATTCCAGTAACGGGTTTGGGCAGTGAGATCAATAATAATTTCCACGAACTCTGCTCTTTTACATAATGCTTCCCTCCTTGTTCCCTGTGAGATAAACAGTGGGACTCAAGGCTGACATTTTGCAGACGCTGGGAGAACAGGCAGCTCTGTCAGTGGCGGCAGGAGGGGAAGGAGGTAGCATGGGGGAGAGGCACAGGCAACTGAAATTCATTACTTGGAGAGGTCGTGAGGGTCAGTGACAGTGGCGCTGAATGGATTTTTCCAGGCGTTTCAAGATGAGATTTGCACTCTGTAATCTGAATGCTTTTATCTATTTCTGAAAATAGACAGGAATTTTTTCCACAGGCTGCTCCAATCTGGCTGTGGAGATGCAGGGAAGGATTACAGGGATAAATTCAGGTTTTGTTAAGCAAGCATAGCTTTTCCAAACCAAACATAGACAGCATTCTTGCAGCATAAACATGTGTACAAGAGTTCTCTTGTCAGAAGGACACATTCCCTTGTGCAAGACATGAAAGTGCTGGGTGCTGTGCACAGCCCTGGAGCCTTTAGCTCCGTTTTTTTTAATGTTGTTTGCCTCTCCAGGACAGCTGTGCAAGAGCCAGTGAGGTCTCTCCAAAGCTGCAGAGAATTATCTAGATTTATTTCCCCTGGTGAACCGACAAGTATTAGTTTACTCAGTGATTATTTTCTGTTTCGTTCACATTTTCTACAGTTGAAGTTCCTCTCTTGCTTAGTCATGTCCTCTTCTGGCAGTGGTTTCTCTGAAAAGAGAGCTGATTCTAGAAATTAGCTAGGACAGAAACTGTTGAGTGGCATATTACAGCGCTTTCAGGGTTGAGGAATTGATAAGAAGCGAGCTCTATTTACTAACTTTTTCTATTCAAGGCAGAAAATATGATTCTGGGGCCGGGCTTGGGTGTTATTAAATGTTTTAAGCTAGAAACTAAATGCGTTTGGATGTGTATATACCAATGCCTTGGGGTAAAATATTGTGGGATATCAGGACCTGCAATTGCACAGCAGTAACTGCACTCACAAGGTTTTACTATTTTCCTGGTGTCTCCCAGTGCCACCAACCCTGTCTCCAGCATCTCATCTGCCCAGCCTTGAGTCCTGCCTATCTCCATTCAAGTGACAGTAATTGTCTCTTACCTGCACTTTAGCATCCCTACTTTATATGCAAAACAGCTGTTATAAAGCACAAATATCCCCTTTAGGAGTGGAAAGAGCTGGGTATTGAGCTGCAACCCTGCTCTCTTAGTCTGGGGACATGCCGTTCAACCTTGTCCAGAGGCAAGGGCTGGGCCAACAAACTGAGAGGTTTCCTTACTGTCCTGCCAGGAGGTGGCTCTGCCTAGCCATGCCCAGGTGGCCATAGAGCACTCAAGAGCAGTAACTCTAGGGAAGAGTGATGGAAAGAAAAAGGTAATTCACTTAAGCATTGCAGTCACTGATGTGGAGACATGGATCTCCATGGGAAACAGTCTACATGACTGGGGCCATATCAGAGCATGCAAGGGCTGGAAAATCATGCCAAGACCTGAGCACCTTGACAGCTCCAAAAGTTGATGATAGGGAGTGACTGTTCCATGGAAGCCTCCTCAGCTGGTGGAAAGGTCTCTTAGGAGAAAACCAGATCCACTGAACTTCAGCTGTTTGACAAAGGTTTAGATCAGCCCTTCTCAATGCAATGTGGCATGGCCAACAAAACAAAAAAACCTCAAACAAGTAAGCAAGTGCAAAAACCCATTGGCATTCACCCATGCCCTTAACATTTAGCAGCAGCCTCTCACCCCCCTCCTGTCTGTGCATCCTGCTGTTTGCCTGAGCTCAGAGCAGAGTTTTATTTCAAGCACTGTCTGGGTGATGGGGCAAATGCCTTTCCCTGGCACTGAAGAAGAGATATCAACTATTTCCCCTTGGCAAGCTAATACTGACAGCAAAATGAGTTGAATCCATAATTTAGAAATCAAGTTTCTATGATTTACCAAGCCAGTCAGACTGCAGCTCTGAACATCACCTTCTCCTGGACAAATGAAGGTAGCAAAGCATACCCTAAGGAAGCGTTCTGTGTACTTTTCTTGTGGGGCAGAATGTCTGTGCAGATGGCAACCTAATTCCAAGGATTTAAGATGATGCTTGGGCTCAGCAGATTCTCCACACTAGTTGTCCCACTCAGTACAATTCCCCATGTACCAACTTTCCTACACTGGTGCTAGATGGGCTCAGTGCTGTGAGACCATCATCTGGCTCTTCTGCTTTTCTCCTTGCCTTCCCCAGTAAACAAACACTGGCAGACTCCTGTTCAGCTTTGTCTATTTTGGGATCTCTAGCAGTGCTACTGATAATCAGTTATAAATGTTTACACTGATAGGAGACTGGCCCATATTGTACAGCAATAATAACAGTACAATTTGACATTCATGAGGTGCTGATGATCTCTAAATATAGAAACAGAGTAATTATTGCCAGCATTACAGGCTGGATTTCAAAAGGCAGATAAATGGAGAAAGGGATATGCTATTTATTGCAGCTTCAACAGTAACAACAGGAAAGCTGTCTTCCTTGATTAAGCAAGGACCAGACTGCAGAAGGCAGAGCTCATAGCAGAGGGTGAGGGGATGTGATAACCTACCAATGGAAAGGAAAAGCATAGCTGTGGAAAAGAAATCTTAAAATGCACCTAATGTCAAGCTCAAACTAATGCACATGACTATACAAGTCAGCAGTGAAACAAGTTGACTATACCAGGAAAATCTATTGTGACTAGAAAAAACATTGCAGGTTTTTCTACTAAAATTCCTTAAGGAAAGGCCAACAGGATCAACATATGCCTGCAGCTGGAGTAAACTTCTAGGGTGCAATGAGATCATGCTCAACCAAAATCCCAACCATTTGCATCTGCAGGCAGTGAGTTTTGGCCTCATTGCAAATGCACAAACTGCAGAGTCACCTAAGGCTTGTACATCAACCTGTAGGATGAACAGGGTGTGTGGCATCTCTTCATGACGCAAGTGCAAGGTTCTGCGCATGGGTCAGGGCAATCCCCCTTATCAATAGAAGCTGAGGCGAGAAGAGATGGAGAGCAGCCCTGTCAAGAAGGACTTACAGGTTCTGATGGATGAAAAATTTGACATGAACGGGCGTTGTGCATTCCTGGGCCTGAAAATCAACTGCATCCCGGGCTGCATCAAAAGAAGCATGGCCAGCAGGTCAAGGGGTGATGATTCTCCCCCTCTAATCTGCTCTGGTGAGACTCCACTTGGAGTGCTGCATTCAGCTCTGTGGCCCACAACAAAAGACAGACATGGGCATGTTGGAGTGAGTCTAGAGGAGGCCATGAAAATGATCAGAGGGTTGGAGCACATCTGCTACGAAGACAGGCTGAGAGAGTTGGTATTGTTCAGCCTGGAGAAGTGAAGGCTCCATGGAGACCTCAGAGCAGCTTCCAGTATCTAAAGATGACTTAGAAGAAATATGACAAACTTTTACGCAGAACCTGTTTCAGTAGAATGAGGGATAATGGTTTTAAACTAAAAGAGAGTCAATTTAGATGCCAGATTTATACAATGAGAGTGCTGAGCCACCAGAACAGGTTGCCCAGAGAGGTGATGAATGCCCCCTATCCCTAGGAACACTCAAGGCCAAATTGGATCGGGCTCTGAGGAACCTGGTCTAGCTGAAAATGTCCCTGTTCATGGGAGGGGGTTGGAGTTAATGACCTTTAAAAGTCTCTTTCAATCCAAAACCTTCTATGATTCTATGATTGTATGGATGTGCACGTTACATTCTTTCTCTTTTTTTGACGTCCTTTTCTTCATTTTGGGAACATTTAAATCTTACTGAAGACAACCAAAATAATGGGCACTCAGGGCTTCTGATGAACAGGCTGCTGGTTGACTACAAAGTCCTTAATACAGATTAACTCCAGGCATGTAAATTGGTATGACTGAGGAATTTCCTGGCAGAATTTCTGTTCTGTCTAATGCTGTGTATACTGAGGTATGTATCTGGGGCTGTGTCCTTCTCCCAGTTTATTAATTATGCTAGCAGGGTTAGTTACCTAATGACTGGGAAGATACCCAGCTGTCTGTAGTTTCCACAAAGCAGTGGTACACATGGAGCTGGAGACTGCACTGGCTGCACTACTAGAGTCATCCAGGATCTAACACTGTTTTGTGCAGCCATTCCCTTCTACATCTGTGAGGAACCTCGCCCCTGGCTGGTACTTCCATAACAGATAAAGCCAGATTTGCTTTTACTTTGACCTCTAACATCACTGTGCTGAACAAAGCACTCACCAGTTTCTGTTGCTGTAGAGAAAAACATATGGACTGTAGCCAGGTTGTTGCCCCAGAAATCAAAAGAAGCTAAATCTTCAAACAGAGCAGTGCAGGAGCTGTAGGTTCATTTGGGTTTTGGCTGTTGGTATGACTCTTAACAACAATTTTCTGAAGTGAGATGAGGAAGGGATAAAAGTTACCCACCACTTGCAGACTTTGGTCTAAAAGTTAATTGCAAAAGGAGTGTTTCTAAGAGCAGTAATTCCTGAACCAGTCTTCACATTAGATCATTCTGCAGTCCTAAGGGTCAAGCAGAAACAAGAACTCTCGATTTCTTCAGCTTCTAAGGAATGGTTCATGCATGTGAACTTCACATGGATCACTCCAGTAGATGAATAGCTAAAATTATATATCTCCTCTGCTGCTGCTCTTCTGTCCTTCCTGTATCTTCTCTATCCATACTACTACACAAAATGGGAGAGGAGAAAAGAGAGAAGGGGAGAAAAAAATTCTAAAGAATTACAAATAAGAAAACAATGGAGGTAAAACTTCATAGCATGTACACAGTGTTTAATATGTTCCTGTAGGTATACAAATATTGACTAAGCCTTAAAATGCAGTATAGTCAACTGAAGTGGGTTATTCTCTGTTGTTGGAACAGACGGAGGCAAAGTTCCCTAGACTTTTATAGTTTTTTCTAAGGCAACACCTAGAAGTTTTTAGTTAAGTTTTACTATTGGGGAAACCAAATTGCTGAGACGTTACATCACTTGGCCAAGAAGCACAGCAAGTTACTAGCATGATTTCCATGGGAGCTCAGCCTAGTTCTCAAGTCACCAGCACTCTCTGACAAGAAGGGTCTTGGTTAAAGTGGCCATACATGGGGTTTCAAACTAGTTGTCGCCAACAGCATGAGCTACATGGCTTTAGAGAAACTCTCCTGTGTTGTTCTTGGCTCTGTGTCAGTATGGTGAAGAGAAATGAGTGGCTGTGACCAAGCCAATGTCACTGCCTGGAGGTCACAGTGACTTGGCAAATGGACCCAGATCTCTCAGACAAGCTCCAGGCTTGTCTGCACCAAGTTAGCTCCCACACAGAGCCTTTTGCTTAAATAACTGACGGGGGATGTTTTCGTTGTTGAACATGTGTTTCAGTTGGATAGAAACTGCTCAGCCTGTAGGGAATCTGTGCTGTGGCAAAGGCGAATCGGAACAGCATTTTTTAATTAAAAAAATTGAACAACAAATTTCATAGTATAGTTTGTGCTCTACTTGGGGAGAAGCTCTCTCCCTGTGGGGATTTTGCAGGATGCTGAGCCATGACAACATTTGTTGCTTCCCTACTTGCTGCTCTTAAGCAATATACTGCTCTCCTAGGCAGGTGATGATGGAGGAAGAGCACCACCTTCTCCAATATAATCTCGAGTTCCATGCGGTCTATGCAAGTTACAAAAGAAACCCCAAACTGGGATACTGCTTTGGAGCTGAAGGACAGAACTGTTCACACTGTTGCTTGCAGGTCCCCACAGGTCTTAGAGGAGCTTCAGCGGTCCAGGACAAGAGAGAAGTGGGTATGCTGGCAGTAGGCTTGGATTCACTACGAGAGCAGTGCTACTGGGAAATTTGTAGGCTCCACAAATCAAACTACTCAAGAATGCAGTGCTGAGGTATGCTGCTGTAAGCTTTGTGAAGTAAAGACAAACATCACCAGTGTCTAAGGGAAAAATTTGACATTCATTTGTAGCTTCCAGGTTTTTCTAATTCTCGTTTGGTCACAGTTCAAGGTTGTGCTTCCCAAATGCAGCTCTTTACTGCTGGGCTTTTTTTTCCACCCCACAAATTATGAATTTTGTCCTGATGAGGTCAGTGACTGGAATTTTCTATTCAAGAAGCTTTTCTTCTCAGTCTCAGATGGCTATAGGTCGAGCAGCCATGCAAGTCTGAAGGTCACCAGCATCCTATGGCAACAACCAGGGTTTCTCACCAAAATAATTTCTCTGTGCCTGAGACCATGCCTGCATTGGTCTTGTCGTGTGAAACCAAGGGATATAATGGAAATTAAATATGAATGACACTATTGTAACAGGTCCCATGAGCTACTCTGGCAGCACTTTATTTGATGCACATTCTCTGCCACAGTTGGTCTTGCTTTTATAGTTGTGGCTAAGAGGTGGTAATTTCTGGGGCTTGGAATAACTCCACTTTTTAAACAGCTTTGAAGTGCAGAGCAGAGGAGAAGGGAACTAAGAGAAGAGGAGAGGGTTAGAGTGGTGAAAAGGTGGGAACACCACGTCTTTCCTTCCCACAGGACTTGTCTTATGTGCATTACAGAGAACTATCAAAAGCACATCTTCACCTGCAAACACAGGTCTGTCTGCTGAAAGTGGGAAAAATGAGAGTGGGATGATGAGGGCAGCAAGTGGAAATAAGTGGTTTTTTTAGTTCAGATCAACATGTCCAAATCAAACCTTCACAGCTATCTTTCCTCATAACTTTTTCCACTTCCACTACCTGCAATTCTCCCTTTGGAATGAGTGGTGGAAACAGTCCTTGTGGGTCATGAGAAATGATCAGACCTCTAGACATGTTGTTATTCCTGTTTTCCAGCTCTTGGCACTCACAAAAACAGATGATTAAATAGAATAGGTAGCAGTCAACTGATCCAGCTGTCCTAGCAGGTACAGGGAGTTCTCTGTGAAGAACAAAATCGCTGGAGTAGATATTTTTCCTATTGCAAAGTCACTTATTATTCTTTACAACCAAAGCAATGCAGATGCTGCAAAGAGGCATCATCTTACTAGAACACCATTTCCTGCATTTTCAGATTTATTACTGAATACCTTGTCTGCATTGAGTTGTAACAAACTTATGAACAAATTGGTAGCTTTTATGCTTTGGACTTGTTTTACCCCTGTAATTATACAGGATATAAGAGAATGGAGTTTGACTTTGATCCAAGTTACTTGTCATGAATAATAAAAAATAAACACCAATAACCATGTAACACACATATATCCCTTATCTCTGGACAATTTTGAATTTATGATAGCCCTACACCTTAAAGAGAAAAAAAAGTTTTTGTTTTTCTGCAGCCAACAGAGTTATGGGATCTAGACATCAAAGTTCATTTGCTTCTTATGCACCATCACACCTCTCAGTGACCGGTATTTTATTTCTCATCAAGCATTTAGAGCCATCATGGTAGAGTTAGTTTCAAAGCACAGAGGTATTTTCTGAAAAAGCATATGAAACACATGACACACTCAATGGAAGCTATAGGAAGATAAATTTGCCATGACATTTCCATTCCCTGTGCATGCTCTAATGAGATCTCTGTGCATGCTTCTGGTCAGAATAGGGGAATGGGAGAAGAGGAGTGGCAGAAGGGAACCCATGTGAACTGCCGTGGAGCTCTCTTAAGAGGTTTTAGGAGCCAGACATGAGATGAAATTAGGTGAGAAGGGAAAGTGCAGCAGGGAATTATTACAGAAGGGAGATTTTTGCTGTCCCTGGATGGACAGGGCTTTTGGCTTGTGGGAGGAATGGGGTCCTTTGTTACCTTTCCCCACTGCTCGTGTCTTCATTTCTTTACCAAGCCTCTTGGTTTCTGCTTGGAGAAGAGCTGCAGGAACCTATGAGGCCAGGATGGGGAGAGGACTCAAAGGTCTCTGTCGAAGGAACATTCCATGGAAGAGTCTACCAGGTGTAGAGATGAGAAAGTTACAAAGTGAATCAGTAAGCTACTTAAGAAATGCAAAAGACCTCCTAAAGTTAGACTCCATGACAGTCTCAGTCAGTAAGTCTGGAGAAGGTTGGTGGTCAGCAAAGGTTCTACTGCTGCCAAACAGGAGCAGAAATTCAGGACAAGAACATAGAACTCCAATCTCGCACTCCAGCAACAGCCCATGTCTGACAATGACACAGGAAAACAAATTAAACCAACCCCCAGGAGACAAAGAGTGAAGGAGAGACTACAGGCTTCTGTGCAGAAGTAATACAGTCCATCATGTCTTCAATTCTACATCACCGTGGAGACACTTCTGTGCCCCAGCTCTGCTACTGGCTGAGACACAAAACACCTGCCCAACAGGACTAGTGGTGCAAATCAGCTTTTAGGAAATGCACAGCCATCCCATGAGGTGTGCTTCAGAATACTATCACTCTTCTCAGAGACAACAAAGCCACCACAGTCTTTGCTGTATGCATGGGGTCACTGGTTTATAGTGATCACTACTACATCAGCATCAGGGCTAGTAGACCAACAGGGCCAGGTGATCCTGCTCAGATCCCCACATGTAGGTTCTTTAATGCAGTCACTGCTTTGCACTACCTGAATAGAAATGAGAGATGAACAGCCAGAGTCACTCAATAGTCTTTAGATCTAAAAGCTGGGTTAGGTGCCTCTGACAGGTCCAGGGACAGCCAGGAGAACATAAACATGTCTGCAAAACTAGTGGCAGTGCTGCTGGCATGCATGTGCAGTTGGGAATGGTTGCACTATAAAAGGGAGGTTTAAAAACAGCCAGACATTTTTCCTTTGTTCTTTCTTTTTTTCTGCCATGACATGATGCAAAGAGCAATGTTATACAGATGGTCAACAATGAATCTGTGTAACAAAAGAGAAAAGTGGTTGTCCTAAAACATCTGACAAGGACCATCACAGTTATTCAAGGGCCAGAAATAAAAGTGACCCACACAGCACTGGTAGGGGGAGCTGAGAACCTATTCCTGAGCTTATATAATATATCATATCAAAAGTCTACCTGAAAATCCCTCACTAGAGTCAGCTGAATTATTCAGGGACCTCAGCCAACTTGAGTATCTTCTGCTTTATGAGCCTTGAGGACCCTAAGGCATGTGCACTGTTGCTATTCACTGCAGTGGATCCAGACTGGCTCTCTGCTATCTATATTTATCATGATCCCCTCAGGAAGTGTTTTGGCAGGATTTTGTAATGAAAACCCTGCCCAGAGCACTCTTTGGCATGCAGCTAACAGCCTTAAAATAGTGCAGTGACATACTGCAATAATTACTCATATTAACACTCTTCATTGTGCTGTGTGACGCTTTGTCCCTGTCGCCTGGCTCATCCCACCACTTGGCACGTGGTGGGATGGCAGGAAAGAGTTGACCTTTCCTAAAAGGCAAAGTTCAGCACCAGGCTCAGCCCTGAACCCCTGAAAACCAGGCAGACCCGGCTGTGATCTCATCCATCACACCAGTGGAGAGCTGGCACCAAGACCCTTGCTCACTTCCAGATCCAAAATTCGCAGGTGTTGAGGCAGGATCTTCTGACTTCTCTCTAGCCCACCAGTGTTATTTGAGGAGAACGTTCAAAAAAATAAGTGTAAAAGCCAACCACACAGGATAACTCTGAGCCTGCATATAGGAGCAGGCTGCTTGTTCGCCAGTTACATGCTGGCTTCTAGTCTAGCCCGCATTTTCAGGTTTTTATCCCCTTTATAGTAAATCTTCCTGTATTGTGCTAGCAGTATTTATCATTCTACCTTAAACAGTAGTGAAAAGTAGTTTTCAGTCAGAAGAGAGATGGGGAAGTGGGAGCAGCTTTTCCTGAAATTGATAGAACCCTCAAAGTTGCAGTATTCTTGAGAAGTTTTTCTTTGTTCAAAAGAAAAAAACCCAACAACTGCTTTAATTGCTTGAATTGTGCATCTTGAGCATCTGCAGCATATTTTTCCTATTGATGACAAAATGAGTTTTAGAGACAGATCTTGTTACTCATGCCTATTTACCTAAATTTGCTGGATTTTAAGAGCTCAATTTAAACCCCATCCAAGTTGGTACAAAGAGTCCCAAATAGTACTTCAATGGGCTTTGATTAAAATCTCAACTCCTCTAGGACTGCTTAGTGTTCCCCACAGCCATGGTCCACATATTTCAAGATGATACAATCCTGTAATTACAGAGGCCAGGGTCTCCGAACAAATATTGATGTAACTGCTTAATTATGGCTTCACAAGGAGAGATAATACTGCAGTCATTTCAATGTCCTCTGATTTAGAGAAAAAGCACAGAGGCTCCTTTCAATCTTTATTTTTAATTTTACTCTCACTTTGGGGGACATCAGTGCCTGATAACATATATCACTTCATTTTCTGGATCATGATGCAATCTCTGCATAAAGACACTCCAAGTACACTAATTGTGTGTGCTAGCCTTTTGTACTTCCATATCATTATCTGAGGAGCTCCATGCCCTTCCTGAAGTTTAGCCATGCCTGCTTAGGAAGTTACATCTCTGCTAACGTTGGTCCTCTGCCTGCTTATGTAAGCTCAATGAATTCAATGAAATGAAGACTTTCAGAACATTAACAAAGTAAGTATGACTGAAGGGACAACAGCAGATGGAATGAACACATAAGGCTATTGTTTTCATTAAGAAAAACTCATTTAGGCCACATGAGCTAGTGAATATGATCACAACCACTTCTGTAACTATGATGCCATGGAAAAATGCTATTCCAAGAAAGCGCCTGGTGAATACAACAGACTCCCATTAAGCAATCCCACACTTTTGTCAAACTGCAAAACATCTTTCAGAATATAACAAAGAACATTTCACAAAGCTCTTTCTCTAGTATGTCATCAAATCTACCCTGAAAGCGCAGTGAGGCTGTGAACTCAGTATCTGAATATGTAGCGGGATAGGTATCTGCCAAATGTATAGTCACCAGCCAACAATGCACTAGTCATATAGATTTTTTTTTCCATGTGCCAGCCGTTATTTAAACTTTCTCAATTAATTCTGCAGTCTCCAGAACCTTCTGCCAAGGTCACCATTCATGGCTGAAAGGGCTGCTCACTGAGTAATGAACACTAACTTCTCTGGAGACTTTCTTGTAAGACGTAATCAAACACAATCTTCTGTTAATTGCCTATGCATACTTGGTGTGTTAACAGGAAGAGCTTTAAATATATATATATATAGTTAACCAAGCACAACTGCAGAAGGAGAAACTAAGATATTAGCACCATACGAAGATTCTGTTGATGACTTTTCTATCAAAGTCAGATCTGATTACTGACATGAGGGAAATGTTTTATTTGGAATAAATCCTTTGCGTCAGAAGACTGTGTCTCAAATATAGTGTTGGATGGCTACTCCTGTACCAGCATAAATTCTTACCTGGAAGAAGATGTCAACAATTGACTCTTGCCCTAATTACTGCTCTAGATCTAGCTGTCTGCCGAAAGTTCACTCCTAGACATCTGATTTCAAACTAGACTGGGTCAGTTACTCACAAAGGCTTCTCTTTTTGATATGCAACTCTGTAGGGCACAGCCTGTCTTACCACGTTCAAAAGAGTAAGAGGTCTAAGAAAGTGCTGTCAGGATCAAGCAAGACCTCATCAGATCAAAGCAACACACTCATATAGCATCCCACTTACCTGTAACATTTGAACTTGTGGAAATACTGATACTTAATATTGATCAGTCAGCTTGGCAATTACAAGGATAGCTCTCAGCCCTGTCTCACCATGGCCAAACAGAAGTTGATTGGTACTACTGACCAACCTGTCTTAGAGCTAAGCCACAAGTGAGGTCCCCTCCCCAAAAACTTCCTCAGCTTGCCTTGTGATCTCAAGGAACTGATACTCTCTGCTGAAACACAGCTTAGAGAAGTAGCTACCATTGAGAGCTTCACACATTAGCAGAGTAAAGAAGGAACATAGGGAGGGTAAGGGGAACATCTGTGCTGTTCTCTTAAATATCATAGTTTCGTGAGGAAGTCTGCATAACTCTGCACCTTTCTCTGCTGCTATCAGTCCTCTGCTTTTAAGGCTGCTCACAAAAGAGTGTCTGGAGATAGCATATTTTAGTATTCAAATGCTTCAGGTGCACCCTTCTTATACCAAGTAGACAAGACCAGGCATCTTTACATGTCTTACAACATTTGTTTTTATCAAGTGTGCAGCAGGGCAACCTCTAATCCCCATGAAGAAAACCAGAGGGTGCAATGATGGAGAACAGGCAGAGCCTAACAAAGGCTTGCATATTTTCCCTCTGAGACTATGAAGAAAGATGATGTGCAGGTACTCCCCAAAATGCCAGGCAATAGAAGGATTTAGGAAAATTCATTTCCAAAGGCGAGAACACTAAAACTGCAGAACATTAAACCTAACAGTGTTAAAAAAACCCACTGTGCTTGGGGAAAGACATACTACCTGTTCTTCTCAGGGTTTTTATCATGCCTGCTGCAGGGCCCTTCAAACATGTCTCCCAGAACTTAACTTCTTCTCATAGCAGGGAGAGTTTCTCTGGAATGCAGGGGGAGAAAGCATCTAACTGTCCCTTGGAAAAATCCCTTTTCCAGGCAGGAAAGACTTATAAGTGAAATGAGTCCTCAACTTGTAATAAATCTTGTGGAAAGGGTCTTCTACGCTTACAGAGATCTCTCCCCTTTGAGTCCTCTAGGCTCTTGGACTGCCCAGAGAGTAATTTCAGTGGATACTTGAGTTTCAAAAGAAGATTGGATCTTGGTCCTGGAAAAGAATAAAAGAGGTCCCTAGACCTCTTCTCTTTGCTTATGCCTCATGGTCCTTCTGTAGGGTATGTTAACAGGTTTTTCTAGGTATGCCACAATCCATATTACATTATTTTTCCATTGCTGGTTTCAAATTATACTGCTTCTCCCTCTAAGCTTATAAAGTTCCTTTTAAAAGCTCATAAAATTTCACCTGTATACATTTATGGCTCTCAGGATATGAACTAAACTCAATAGATTTAGCTATATTTACCACTGCTGCATTTCACACTATATTTCACCACACTACCTTTTCAGGAGGAATAAGCCACTTCCTTCTCCTTTCCTCTTGTTGAATTCTTCTTGTACACCTACTGAATCCATAAGACTAGTCCAACGTTTTCTCTCTTTTGTTTGTAACCCACCAATATAATTCTGGCTTAAAATGTAAATAAGTGTGTCTACACTGACAGATAAATAGCTTATTTCCCTACCTCTCTCCAAGGCCCTAAGTCTGTGGTCATCCATGCCATGTATTCATAGAATTGTGGGATGGAAGAGACCTTTAAGAGGTCGTCTAATCCAATCCTCCTGCAATGAGCAAGGAACATCTTCAACTAGATCAGGTTGCTCAGAGCCTTGTCCAACCTGGCCTTGAACATTTCCAGGAATGGGGCATTGACCCCCTCTCTGTGCAACCTCTTCCTTGTTTGCTCTAAGTATTTCCTTCCAGAAGGAAAAACAAGCACAGCTGATGGGACTATTTCCACATGAGGCAGGCAATACTGGTGTGGAGGGCCCCAGCTTTGGTACCTCCTCCAAGACCCTCCAAACTACCCTCTTCAACATATTCACATATAGCAACCCAGTGGATGCAATGCATACCATTAGCATATCTGTAATGAAAGCACCAGCCTGGCTGGTTACGACACCCCCACAGACACTTTTTTCAAGTTTTTTAGTGGGGGTTGGGGAGAGGGAAGAAAGAAAAGATGAAACGCACAGAAAATTAATAATAATGCGTCAAAGTCATAACTTGTGCCCAGGAGAGACCTAAGCTAAGAGCTGTCCAGAGTGAGTGGGCTCAGCCTCCAGGGATACTGACACTAGCCACTGCATATCTCAGTGGCCCGGGGACACTCCCAGGGGTGGCTGCCTCCAAGAACAGGCACACTCAATGAGAAGTTCAAGTCTCAAGCCCCGCTCCTACAAGCACTCCAGTCTATGACAACACCTTGCAGACTTCAGCTCTGCAAAGCCTGAGAGTCTTCTTTGGTGCAGCAAACAAGGTCTCTTGGTCTTGCCAAGGTTGGACAAAGAGGCGAGCAGAAGACCAGCAGCAACCATGCTTCTAATATGGACAGAAATTAACATCTGTAAAGTAGTGTGGTAGCCAGGCATAAACCCACAACTAGAGGCAAAGTTTATCTAAAAACATTGGGGTTACCATGATTCTTTTTCCCATTATAGACAAGATTGGGAAAACAGTTTTGATCTTTAGCCCTTTATTTCCTTTATGGCTGGAACATAAAGTGAATCAACATTTCAGAACCTCCAAAATATTTTTATTTGCTTGTGGTATTTGTTTATAAAAATCATTGGAGTTTGTCAGAGGAAGTGGAAGATCTGTGTTATTTTTCACTGCCTGGGGAAGGACTGAATTTTCAAGGGGTACAACAGGAATTGGCTCCAGCCTTTGCAACTTTGTGGTTCATTCTCTTTCTTGGTTTCATAGTAATTGCTGTATTGGATATGAAGAGTGCTTAATTTCTCACAGACTTGTGACTCTGAAGCAAGGGTAGCCTCAATGCCTTGGCAGTGGTCACCTCTGCACAGTCCTGACCTCCACCCTTTCTAGTGTGCACAGCTGTCACAGGAGGAAAAGCAGTGGCAATGGCCATGCATAGGCATGCTGCATATTGGACAGGAACCACCAGGCACCTGCTCCTCAGTGGGAGGCAGCAGGTCCTGGTTGCCAGTGAAAGCAGAAAGCTGATTTACTTCAGCTAAGTGTGTTATATAGAATAAAGCCTGATGGAAAGGAAAAAAATCATTCTAATATGGAAGCTACTGCTTTTTCTTCTCAAAAGAAATGAAAAATTACACACTTGTCCTGTCCAGAGAGATCTCAAACAAGGTTTGGGCTGAAATCAAGACCCCAGGTATGAACATCCCTGAAATTTAGGAGAGAATCTCCTCTCTTAAAATGGGTTATCTTAAAAACCTCTCTATATGGCCAAACTAGTCATAGATCCCAAGCAGAAATGAATTTAAGAACGTTACATCCAGATGGAGATTTTAATCCAGCGTATTTTCGCTGTTGTAAATTACTGATTTGACATACCAGTCCTTAAAACTCACTGTTTTTCTTCAGTATGACACGCACTGAGATGTCTCAATATAGAAACTCTCACCTAGGATTTTAAAGTGAGAAGAAATAAAATAAAACATGGAGATGTCATTTTGTTTGGTTTTATACAGCAGACGTGGTGTGTATGAAAAGCAGCACACCTCTCCTGTTAAATCCACCACTTCTTCTCATGCTCCGTGGAGGTGGGTGGTCACTGCTGTCTCCTCCGTCATTTTGCATTGGTGTTTTAAAGATCTGATAATTTTCCTTAGGGAAGAGTTTGATTGGCCATGGTAAATGAACCAGCAGCCCTTTCATGAGAGACCACACCAGTAGCTGTACCTATGAGCACAAGGCCAACCACACCCATCATGTCTCAGTGAGGTGCAGCCTCAGTGGTCACTGTGTGTGGGCGCAGGAAGGAAATGGCACCTACTTCTATCCAAAGTCTTTCCCTGAGGTCCTGGGGATGGAGGTGCCATCTGTACTGCAGCACTGTGATGATGGGCAACAGTCTGGTCCAACTCTGGGGCTGTGCACACACCATGAAAGGGCAGCTATTGCAAGCTTGCCTGCTCTTCAGAACCTCCCCATTTTGAGATTCTCTCCATCTCAGATCTGCTTACTGATCTGCTCATGGAGCACTGTCTAAGCCACTGATCTCACAACACATCCTGCTCACAAAACCACAATACTTTGTCTATTTGCACTAATGGCCTGGGATCCTTTGCAGACATCAATGTGCAAACACCATGAACAGATCTAAAGGAATCAAACAATTTAGAATGATGGCCATCATCATCACTGGATGCAGTAACTTCTTCAGCAAGCAGAGGTGCAGCTTGAAAAATGTAGGTGCTCACGGATCTAGTGCCATCCCCTCAGCCACTGCTCTCCTCCATGACCTACTTATACAGGCAACCTCCTCCTGCTCTGAGGAACATCGGTGTGCGGAGTCACCACTGTCATGGTATCATGCACACAGACTGCACTCAGCCACGTCATCTGCTGCAGACAAGGAAAACTTCAGCGAGGTGGGCAGCAACATCTTACCTTACCAAGGCCACAGGATTAACTAGCACTTATCTATCAGTGCTACTCCCAAAGCTGGATCCATTTTCTTAGAACTATAGGAGCCATGTTATAGCTATGTGCCACAGCAGCAACGTTTTACCTGCAGTCCTTGCTGGCAGACACACGTACCCTTTTGGTACTGTATTGGGTTTTTCTGTGGTTGGGTTTCTGGTAGCAGGGGGCTATGGGGGAGGCTTTTCTTCGAGAAGCTGCTAGAAGCCTCCCTCATAGCTGGCAGAGCTAATGCCAGTCAGCTCCTGGCTGGACTCGCCACTGGCCAAGGCCAGGCCAATCAGGAGCGATAGAGATGCTGCTGTGATAGCATATTTAAGAAGAAAAAAAAAGTTAGGGGTAGGAAGACAATCATGGCCACCAGAGAAGAGCAGTAAGAAGATGTAACAGGAAATGCAGGCACCAAGGCCAGGGCTGAAGGAGGGGGAGGAGGTGTTCCAGGTGCATCCCTGCAGCCCGTGGTGATGGCCATGGTGAAGCAGGCTGTCCCCCTGCAGCCCATGGAAAGCTCTCAGGGATGTAGAGGTCCACCTGTAACTCATGGAGGAGCCCACGCTGGAGCAGGTGGATGCTGAAGGGAGGCTGCAGCCTGTTGGAGCCCACATTGGAGCAGAGTCCCAGGAAAGACCTGTGGCCCATGGAGAGGAGAGTCCACACTGGAGCAGAGCTTCTCTTGGTAAGATCCGTGCCTTGGGATGGGACCCACGCTGGAGCAGCCTGTACTGAAGGACTGCACCCTGTGGAGTGACCCATGGGCAGCAGTGTTAGGAAGAGCTGCTGCCCATGGGATAGACTCATGCTGGAGAGGGGTGTGAAAGACTTTCTCTCGTGGGAGGGACCTCATGGAATGCTGGGGAATGGCCTCCTCCCCTGAGCAGTGGCAGAGAAATACCAACTGCCTGATTTTCCCCTACTCCTGTCCCCCCCTGCCTCCTGGAGGAAAGGAGGAATGTGGTATCTGTTGTAAGAGATGGAGGGGTGGGGGAGAAGGTTGCCTTTAAGATGATACTTCTCACTTTAAGCTCTGATCTTGTTAGAAACAAATACTTTATATCCCCACCTTGGAGTTTTCTAGTAATTCTCATTACTGCTGTAGCAAAACCCTTCAGTCTTTTTCTTTTCCTCTCTCCCCTGTTTTGGGGTGGGAGGGGATGAAGTGAGGGGAACCCAGCTGACTGTGGCTAAGTGGCATTCAGTCTGACCTCCCACTTTGGGGTGCAGACAGTCCAAATGCATCTGCCTGCAAGAGATTCTGTAAGCAGAGAAGGCAGGAGGCAGATGCAGAGTAGTGCAGAGGGGTTAGTCTGGTAGAAAGCATCTAATAATCTCTGGAAAGAGAGTTTCTGCGAATAGTTTGACTCTCTTCACCCTGTTCTCCCTGTGGTTGCAGTCTGTCCTTCTTTACTGCCAGCTGGCTTCACCTGGAGGCAGGTGAACAAATAAGTATGTGCTCTCTGAAGCTTTGATAAGCAATGTTGCTTATGTGAAAAAAACCCCAAACAACAACAACCATCCCTTTCCCCCAAAATTTGTCTCTTTATCCATTTTTAAAACAGCCCAAATTAAAAATAAATAAATTTTCTCCTTTCAGTGGAAATGTCTTTGACACATTTAGGTTAATAAGTCTGTTTGATGACATATCACTCACACTCCCATTTCCTAATCGCTTGTCTCACAGCCACCCTGACTGAAGACTGATGAGAGCTTCTAAAAGCCACCACAGCTGCCTTGCTCCTGTCGACTCTTAGCACAGCACAGGGTGCTGCAGTCTCTGGGGAGGGGGCTCTGTCTGCTCCCTCTGGGGGACAGCCACAGCTTGAAACCCAACTAAAAGCAACACCTGCTCCCAGGAAGTGGATGGTGCACATTTTCACCCCAGTAATAGCCTCATGTTTTTAGAGTGGTGGAGGAAAGTCTACAGCAGTGCTTTGGAAAGGATGGTGGTTTGAGAGCGGTGCCTCCTGCGGAGCATGTCTCCATGCGATGTGTGAAGAGCACCTCAGACCCATTGGTGGCTTCAGAGCTGGAAATCAGCCCCATGGCTGTCTGAGAGTGGAGGGTGCAGGGGCAATTTGGGGTGAGAAGAGAAGTATGCAGGTTGTCCTTAGTTGCTCTGCCTCGGTTAAGGCACCCGTGGGTGAAACATGTGTGGTCACAGAGCCTTTGTGGAGGCAGTGCCAGAAAGGCACGACCCAACTTGCAGCCACTGGCTCAACAAGCAGCTCAAAGAGCAGCCAAAGCTGTGCCTGGTAAATGCTCGAGCATTGTGGTTGCTGTGATGGATGATCTCTGTGAAGGAAGGGTGGGCTGTTGGAGCCTGGAAACTTCTGCAGGCTCTCTGCTTGCTCCATCACCCTTCTCATGGGTGCCTGTTAGGGCAACACAGCTCCTTGCCTGCCCTGCCTGGGCACAATTTCACACATGGTTCCCATCTCATCAGGCCCCTCTTATTAAAGGGAAGATGCTGGTATCACAAGGAAAAATCTGATTGCGTGGGAATTGAGCTCTGCTTTGTTAAAGGCCATCCAGCAGTGGAAAACATGAGTGAGAAAGTGCAGGGAGGTGCTGCTGCTCCCAGTTAATGTCAGCTCTAAGCCATGCCTTTGTCACTCAAGTATGCAGGCAAAGATACAAAGCTGCATCAAGTTGCTGGCTCTGGTCATGGGCATACCAGCTTTTCCCAGGACAAAACAAGTATGATCTCTTCTAGCTGAGGGGAACTGCATCTCCATAAGATTTTTTTCTCAAGGTCTATATGCAGAAACACTCCTACAAAACAGCTTAAGAGTCAGAGCTGCTGGAGACCCATCTGAATCCTGCATGTGTCTGATCCTTGCAGAATGGTTTTTTCGGAAAGGCCTCATTATATCAGAGGCTTCTCATTTCAAGCAACTCATTATTTAACCCACCTTGTTAAACCTGCTCTAGCATGGGAATGGAAGTTAGAAGATGCCCACTCCCAGAGGCAATGCTGATCACTATACTTCACAACTGTATTTGATTGCTTTTGTTACATTTCCCCTTCCATGCTTCCTGCCCAGTCCCAAATAGGGAATTGGGACACCTGCCCAAGAGCACACTCAGAGAAAGAGGAGGTCCCTCCCTCAGAGGCAGGGCTGTCCTGAAGACATTTGATAAGCAGTGTTGTGAAAGGTAAATATTTGTTTAACTTGGCCGTAAAAGAGGTTGATAGAAAGAAGCAGGAACTTTTCTTCAGCCTTACTGCCAAAAAGGCTTACCTAAAATAAAATTCAGCATACTCAAACTCAAATATGCGCATAAAATTTAACACCAAATCTGGATTTTGTTTTTCTCTGGATGATTTCTGTTTTTCCACTCAACAGAACCAAGCTCACCGGCTCAGTTTCCAACCAACCAGGTCCACAGAGGAGAGCAGCTCTCCACTTAGGAGGAGGCACAGCACTGAGCACAAGCATGGGTGGAGACAGAGATTTTTGCAAAACGTGGTTATGCTTCAGTTCCTGTCCTGTACGAAGACATTTGGGCCTGTACCCCTTTCCATTTCAATTTTCCTACACCACTTCCCTTTCTCAAATGAGAACATCAAATATGCATGGGCGTCTCACTAAAAGCCAATATACTTCATAGCAATATAAATTGCTATAAATATATATATATATATATATACTTTATAGCAATATAAATATAAAAAGCAATATACAATATGCTTTAGGTTGTCTTGTTTTGGGTTCTCACAGTGAAGTTTCAAAGGGCTTGAATTGCCCTGATGCTGGGCCCAATTCAAACCAGGTCATCTAATGTATTTGGAGCTGAGATTATGAAAAACCTCAAACTCAAAAAAAAAAAAAGTCATAAGTGCTCTCTGAAAATTGAGACACATGAAAATAAGGTCCAGGATATTCAGCCTGTTCCCTCAGGTGAGAACAGAGTAGAAAACGAAGATACGCCCAACAAATTTCTGCAAGCAATTGTTTATCTCAGTTTAGTTCCCATCTCCTTTTTCCTCCCATTAAACAGTGAAGTTTTACCTGTCAGGTCGCAGAGACAGTGTGATAACGTGACTAACAGCAGAGCTGCGATGTGCTAAAACAGCCATCACCAAGGAGCTGCCGATGGACCTTTGCCCTCCTTGATTTGGGCAGCATTTACAGCACTTTCATTGAGTTCCATTTCCTAGTGAAACCTCACTCTACTTAAATTGTTCTCCAGCAAGACCCCAGAACACCACACCTAACAGGTAGCGTAGTGCTGAGCTAGGTACAAGCAGAACAGAAAATGCTCATGAAAAACAGTACAGGCACTTTCAATGACACAGCTACAAAACCAAAATATTGTTCACTCTCTGCTCTATTTTTCCCCATATTACCTTTACTAGTAATTCCTAGATTATCATTACCTTTGTCGCCTGAATGCAAATGGATCAAGGCACATTTTCTTATTTTATTTCATCCTTCACAGCTCTCTTCTGCCAGCTAGGAGCTGATGGCTACAGGCTGTGGAAGGGGACTGTGGGAGGAACACCTGCAAGCAAGAGTTGGAAAAAGTGGCCCACCTTGCTGCTGCCCACTTCTCCAAGGTCACCCCACACAACAATAGAGTATGTATCACCATGCTGCTGCTGTCCTGCTGCTCACACTTTGAGATCTGTTGCCATGGCACTGGGGGACAAATCACTTTTTGACTCTGCCCTGCAAACCTCTGCCAGCTGAGCTGGGCCTGGACCTGCAACCTTGGCTATTTTTAGCTGTATGCTGTGTAATGCAGAAGTTGATGACCATCTGCACATCTTCATTAGTCAGCCATTTCCAGGTGCTTAGTGAAAGGAACAGAGAGACAGAAGGAAGTCTGGGATCAAATGCTGAGCAAGGGCAACTGCTTGCCATGCCTCTTGGTGGAGACCTCTGTCTCAGTTTCACCTGAAATCCGTCATATTGGAACTTGATGTAAAAGGACCTTTGTTCCCTGCAAGCTGGAGGGGCACACACCCATCACCCTCCTTCCCTGAGGTGCCTCAGGCACCATGATTAGGGTCCTCGGACAGGGACCATGGGTGTTGTTCCCAGCCTCCTCAGTTTTCCCTCCCAACACTAGTCTCAGGCTAACAGCATGCGCAGGGTACATCATGTTGATCCAGCCAGCAATCGGGTGAGAGCATAAACCCCTACAGGTGTCTGAAGCTGCAGGGAAGGTGGTAGTGCTCCTGGTGCCATTAGAAAGGTGCCACATGTCAGTCTTTAGGAAGAATCAGAATGCATTGGACATTACCAGATCACGAGGGCTGCGTGATCAAGGCTAGGCTGCACTGGAGGGGCCAGACACAGTCCAGCAGCCCAGCCTCATCTGACGTGTAGACTACCAGTCTACTCCAGCAGCAAACCAGTATAGTTTTTCAGTAAAGAAATTCCAGAAAGTATTTCAGAATAGAGGGTTCTTTTTTCAGATAACGAAGTGAAAACAACTTTACAGACTCACAACTATACTTTGCAAGGGTACACTTAGGTTTTCTTTAGGCTTATTGAAGGTTATACGAAGGCCAAATTTCCCAAATCCTGGGTGCTCCTGTCAAACACAGTAAGGTACATAAGCAGCCCACTAGGCAGCTTGCATCCTAAATTCACTTATTTAAGCCAAGCTCAAGAACAGATTCTTCAGTGACAGAGCCAGGCTCCAGGCTGCCAAACTCTCAGGGCTTGGGGGTGCTCTCATTGAGAGGTGTAATGCAATGAATCAGGAAACCACTGACCAGACTCCAGCTCCTAGCTCAGATGTACCCAGAGCAGAGGGTCTGAGTTCTCAGGTCTGAGGTACAGATTTTTCTCCCCATCATGCTGAAAAAGTGATCACAATGACTTTATACACCTGTCTGGCAAGCAACTATCAGAAAAAAACTGAGATTGGACCTGCTGAGGCAGCTTAATTCCCTCCAGTGCCTCCCAGCCATTTCCCAGCCAAATATACAGCAAAGTGGCTTGGGCAGCCTGGAGACAGATGTGCTGTTCCTGCTCATCCTGTTCCTGCTCTGCTGAAGATGGTCAGCTTGCGCAAAAAGCAAAACACCAGCCTGAAAAATTAAATACCTCTGTCTGGGTCTATTTGCAAGGTCTGACAACAAGACAGGTTTGAGAGGAGCCCCTCACGTGAGATGGGTCGCACCATGTCTGGTGTGTAAGGGTGTAGCTCCACAGAAATCCAAGGAGCTGGGCTGATTCACACCAGCTGCAGAGCTGATTACTGAGAAGCATTGCTGCCTCACTCCACAGTTTTCTTATTTCGTATAATGTCAGGGGGCAATCAAAGCCATGTGAGGCTCTGCACTAAATCACTCACTGTGATTTAGGAAATGTGTACAAACAGAGGCATGTGCAACTACATGAGGGACCAGCATCCCCCTCTGAATGGAAACAAAGATGGTACCAACAAACTACACCACCAAATGTGAAATGAACTTTTATAGATCAATCTGCTGCTACAAAGAGCAAGGATTTCTATCCTGGTGCTCAGATATTCATGCCAGCTGCAACATGCTTTGTTTTGGGTTGGGTTTTTTGCAGCTTGACAAGTGCTGTGCTTCCTCCTTGAACTCAGAAAAAGCAAACTAGAGGTGGCAGGGTTAAACTGCTGAGCAGGGTGACAACCACACTGGGAAGAAAGCTCCCAGGAACGACCCAGGCAGGAATATCCCAGTTAGCACAAAAGGTGGTAGCCATAGACCAAGGTTGGGGTCAGCAAGAAAATTTCACATTAATAACCCATCAGACCTTACTAATGGCACTGGTGGGCTTCTGGATGCTGCAGAAGGATCTTGACCAGAACAATGACACTCACCAGTTGATTGCTCATCCACGGCAGCTTCCTGACATGGGAAACATGTCAATGTCACAAGCATCATGTCCTCAGCCCTGATGACCCACAGCTGAATCAGTGACATGGTGAGGAGGAGCATCATGGCCTGAGGGCTCCCCATCTGCAGCAGCATCCCAGCCCAGCATTCAACAGGAACATCCTCAGTTTCTCCTGCTCAAAAAGAGAGCTGAAGGGGATAGGTCTGAAAGTAAAGCAAGACCTAGGAGTCAGATTCAGTCAGTTGAAAAAAATTGGATCACAGCCTTCACCCTTATATGCTGGAATTGTTTGTTTATCTTCTTGCTTCCTCTACAAAACAACTCATCCCAGATGGGTCATAAGGAAAGGAACAATAGCCATATATTTTTAGGCTCTAGTATCTGTGAATCACTGCTGACCAGTTTTTCCATTTTGTCACGCAGACCATTTTTGTTTCAGAAAAAGACCCCGCAAAGCCGTGCAAACCATGAGTGTGCAGGGAAGGGAGAGTCCTGGCAGCCAGGGATCCCCCCCCCTGCCCCAAGCACCTGACAGCTCCAGCTCTGCCTGGTGGCATCACATTTGCACTGCATCCAAGAAGTGAGGGCCAAGGGCCTTCCAAGCGAATCACAGCCATAGAAGTTACCTGTAACCCGCCAAAGGGTTTGGACATAGGGATGTCTAAGACATCCCTGTGACAAAAAAAATGGATTTTGGGGTTTTTTTTCCTTTCTTTTTTTTTAAAAAGGATGCTTCTCTCAAGAATGTTTTAGCCAGGCGCTTCTTTCCCTTATTGCAGCATCCTTGACCATACCAAACAGAGACAGTCCCACTCAAGAGGTGAGTGCTTGGTGTTTGCTACAAGCAAGCGCCTGCTCATTAAGACACACAAGTTAACAATGCAAATTCACAGCCTAAATACAGCATGTGACAGAAAGTCCCAGTCCAAATACAGCAAAGCAGTACCTCAGGGGACTGTCAGAGCCAGGAACAGCCCAGCCACAGTATACTCAAAGGTATGGTGAGAGGAAACATAGCAGCTCTTGGACTCATTTATCCCCTAGGGCCCAGGGTTTGCATGACCCACCAGGTAACCTCAGTGCTACCATGAAGTCTCTGGCAAGGCAGAAAGAAAGATGTCACAAAAGCCAAACCTCCTGCTTCTCCTCCATCACCTCAACCAGTGGCAACATCAGGGGAGAAATTAGGGGTGGATTTCAAAAGTCCTTGGTGTGTGATTTCCACTGCCTGTGAAACATTAAATAGTGTATGGGAATAATTTCTTCTTAAGAAAGATAGGAAAAATTTACTAGATTACAGATTATTCCCTCCCCGGTCTGTTCCACTAAGTTTTCTCTGAAAGAGTAGCTTCCAGTAAACTAAAGAGATTGCCCACAAAGCTCCTTTTTGGCAGCTCATGTTCCCAGATGAGGTAGCGTAGGTGCAGAGAGGTGAAGAGATTTGTTTTTACTTGCATGGAGTATCACAGGATATTCTGCCTGCTGGCCCTTAATCATAGCTCTATCAGCAATCATGCAGGCTTCCAGTACAGCTGTCTTGTTAGCTCTAGGGTCTCCCCATCCTATGGTTTTCCCAAGTCTATCTCACCTTCCCTAGTACTTCCTGACGAGGTCTTTAATAAAGGTGTTTTATCTTTTCCATGCTTCAGGGCAGGTCTAGGCTGCTCATCGTGCCCCAGCCTTCTCCCACTTTCCATAGCACTGATTCATGTGAAATACAGCACATCCCGTCTTTCACATGAATCATTCCCTTTTCAGCTCATGTTCCCAATGATAACATTTTTGTGAAGCAGTTTTATTCTATTAGCCCACAAAAAGCTCCATTACTCAAGCCTTTCCCAGATTATCTAGTGTGTTTCTCTAAGGAAGTTTTTCCACTTTACTGCCTTATAATAAATCCCTTTCCTCTTGAAAGTGCAGGGGTGGAAGGATGCAGGGGAAATGAGTTTACCAGCAAATGGATGGGCTTATGCAGACATTTCCCAAAAGTTTATACCCAGTAATTAATATTTGTGAGGACATGCACGGGTAAAAGAGAAGATAAAGCCCAGAAAAATGTGTTTCTTTCTTCCTAGACACATACGGACACAGTGCAGGGAAGAGCACTAGTCTTCGTGGTTCTGTGTATATACGGATGGTATCTGCCATAGCCCCGCCCAGCCTCCCCACTGCTCACAAGCTCACCAATTCCAGTGTGTGCACAGCCAGAATTGCACACACTATCATCCCCCACAGGTTTCTGTCGTGACCTCCAAGTCAAGAGTAAGGGAAACCAAGGAGAATCATATCAGCTTGTGCCTCCCAGACAGGAGCATCCAATTGCAGCAGTGCAAGGAGCTCGAGGGAAAGGGCAGTTACACTCTACAACTTAAGAGAAAAAACAACAACAACAACAAAAATCAAACCCACCCCCTTGGCATGCTCAAAAACATTTACTACTCTTAAATTTTCCATTCTGGACCTCAGCCAGCACGCAAATTTCTTGTTTTGGAAAAATTGAACAAATTTCTGCAAGTGTAGGGGAAGTATTACACTTTCCCCGTTTCCAAAGCGCAAATTGTGAAAGAACCACTCTTACACATCTTTAAACTTATTATGAGTTTAAAAAAAAAAAAAAAGAAAGAAAGAAATAGCAAAACCAAGACTGTTATGTCAGGAGTGAGTCCTTAATGGCCACTTAGCGACAACATCCTTTCATGGACATAAAAGAATCCTCTGGAGTGCAGTGGGTGCTTGCTGCCATGGCTTACAGGTCACCTCTCACTGCTGCTGGCTCCAGGGAGACAGTTGCCTCTTTGCCCAGAGGTCCCAGAGACACATTAGACCTGTCCTTAGCAGAGAAGCAAATCCATGTTCAGAGTGCAACCCTGTAGCAAAAGGGCCAAATGCATTCCTAAGGTGTTAGTGATGGGGTAAGGAGTAGAAAGCAGGGCTTGGTTTTACCCAGCCTATATTGGCTGCATTGGGTGCTGAGGTCTGGGACTTGGAAAGGACGCTGAAAAGGTGGGAACAGCTCATAGCAAGGAAGAAAGAAAAAACCCTGAGGGTGCAGGTGATCCAGGGAGGTGGTTTGATTACAGCTGTCTGCTGTCCTGGAGATACCAATGGAACTCTAATCCAGCACAGAATGTTGTAGACTAAAAACAAGAGAAGCAGCCACACTTGGTTAAAGGGCAGAGGATGGAACTGATGTTCCTTGCTGGCTTTAATATGTCTGGAAGGACCCCTGAATTTATTTAGACAGTAGAAATCCACAGCTTTGGTGTTAAAGTTCCCTGTGTGGGCAAGGTACCCTCAGGAGATCAGATCCACTGAGAGGTCTTTTGCAGAGTGAAGTCTGCTCCTCTCTGGCAGCACTGAAGGGCAAAGTGTTCGGAGGCTGCTGAACTGGAACACATAAAACCCTTTCCCTGAATACATCATAATCTTTGGGGAAGACAAAGGTCAAAAGGAGAAAGAAAGAAAAAGCCCCTAAACCCTGAAAAAGAACCTCCCCTCCCTCACATGGAAATTGAGACTGCTAGACACCCTGTTTTAAGCTTTTCGGGGTTTTTAGTATGTACTGCCTCGCAGCTTGTAGCCTTCAGTGTCTCTAAGGAGAGATTTCTCTGCCATGTGCAGATGGCAGACATCCTGTGCCCTTCTGGGAGAGGGCCTTATGCTGCACATCGCTCTGCTGTTGACCTGCTGGAGCTGGAAAGAGTTCACGACCTAAACACATTTTTTGAATCCCTGCAGAAACGTGGAGCTCTGTGCTCTTTGCACATGCCTCCCCTTGCCACTACAGTATCCTCCAGATTCACACCTTCTTTGGGTGAGTCACTTCCTCTCCTAGTTGGGCAATCCCCACACACACACCTGGGATTAGGATTTTGCCAGAGGATGAATCAAAGTCCACTGTTTTCCCTCTGCCTCCCCTTCACAGCATGTCCCTGTACTGAGACCACCCCACCACCGCTGTTGAGCCTCCTGCCCCAGCAGCACTGAGAAGAGCTCAAGTAAAAAAGTGTCCCATAAAAACACCTCTCCCTTTGACACAGCCCAGCTCCTTCTATGGGAGCTATAGCTTTAGGAAACCTTCCTTCATGTTTTCAGTTGAGACTTGCCAGTGCCTCTTTTATGCTGTTTCCCCCCCCTTTTCTTCCCCCTCTCCAAACATTTGTTTTCATGAGCTTCTTGTTGAGATCATAAAATACTGAGTTGGAGGACTATAAATTCACAAGGAGGTATTCTCTGAAGGGAGCTTTTTTCCTTGTAATTAAAATAATATTTTTTTAAAAAGTAGGGGGGAAAATACCCATTCTTCTCTATCTTGCAAACACCCTCCTATTTTGAAGCATAACATCTAGGTAAGCATTTGGACCCTTACATATCATCTTGCCTCTTAGATTTAACAAGAGCAAGGACTTGCAGCATGGGAACCACAGGTAGAGGTGAGTGGCAGCCAGCGCAGGTGTCAGGTCTTGGGCCCAAGGAAAACAATTTATTTTGGAGTTTTGCAGAGATAATGGCTGTCTCTTCATGCTGGGTCAGACTTCTTCCACAGTCACGTTAAGAAGCACAAGGCAGTCAGATAGCATCCTCGGCTCTATCCTTCACCTTTTCATCAGAAAGCCAAAAACACTTCATGGAGACATCACCACTAGACTGCTAGAGGATGCTCAGAAGCCCAGCTCTTTGCCCCCCCCCATGCATGGTGATAACATGTTGCATGTTCCCTCCAGAGATAAACATGTAATTTAACCCAATGACACAACTACCCCACAATAATCCCAGGACATGTGAGGTGCCTTGTACTTTTCAGGAGCATCATTTTTGCAGGTGGGGAAACTGAGGCACAGGAACTATATAATGATTTACCTAGTGGCCAAAAGGGCTGCACTCCTCCTCTCACTGCCGTGCTCCACACCCACCAGCTCTCAGGCAATTCAGGGCTGCCACTTCCTCCTTGGTGGGTTTGTGCCAATTAAATTGTGTCCTGCCTGTGGCAAAGGAAGAGATGATGGGACACAACTGGCTTTCTAAGTAAAAAACACCCTACTGGGATTTGGGGCACTATTAGCTAAATCTTGCAGCCTTTATTCAATCAAGCCTTAAGCTTAGAGGCATTCCCATCATGCAGTCTTAATTGGCTTATTTAAGATTAACTAGGCCAGCTGCCTGGGCCAGCTGAGCCAGTGAGGGAGTTCAGGGGGCTTTCCCTCATCACTGTTAAGGGAGTGAGTCCAATCCATTCCCGTGGTCCTGTAAACCTTGACTTGCCTCCAGATTAACCCCCAACTCCACTGATGGCAAGGGAGCTGCAGTCGTTTTCATAAGATACCTGGTGGCTACTATAGGTTTTGACTCTTGCAGGAGAGCAGGGCAAGAGACTGCCAGCCCCCTGCCCTTGGACAACACCCCCAGCCTCTTCCTGTCCTCAGATGAAAGAAGGGTTTTGCAAGTGGCAGGGCTGAAGACAAGATTTCTGCAAGGCAGATCCCCCGGTCCCCCATTATCACTTCTTCTTTTAAAAGCAACAATTGTGCACAAGGAGGAGGAGTAGGTCACATGAAGGATGCCTGAAATTCTTTCCAAACCACAGTCATTTCTGACCCATCAGAAATTTCCCCACTGACTCTGGCCTGTGAACTCTGGAAAATGCAATTAAAAGAGAAAAAGCAAAGGCCTGAAACCTCTGATTCAGGCAAGCTTTGTGCCATTCACTAATGAGGCCAAACTTGCGCTATGCTGATTCAATAGGAGCGACTGTCTGCTTCCAGCCCCGGTTCACCAAAAGTTCATCAGCTCTCTCTTCCAACAGAAACCCTCTTTCTGCCTTCTCAGAAGTTAAGGGAGCATCTTTTTTAATGGTTTAATGTGGCTGAAATTGCCGTTTGCTGGATTGACAATAGAGATGAATAGCCCTTTATATACACGCATGCATATACGTATATGTATATACACTATAGCTTCTCCCTTATAGCATCTTCTTTCTATATCTGGGTGCACCGTGCGTCACCCAAAGCTGAGTTCCCCCTGGTGAAGTGACAGCAGGCAACTGCTGCTTGCACTCCAGCAGGAACCAGCTTTCCAGGGAGGGCACAGGACAAGCTGCCAGTGTCACCAGAGCTGAGCCAGCAACATGCCCAACTCCTGGGCACGTTGTCTGTCTCCCCTCCTCCCACGTGTCAGCAGACAGATCCTGACATCACCTCACTGATTTGTTATTTGATATTTGTTTCTCCTCACCCCTGCCCTGGACACACACAGCTGCAGACACATGGCCACCTCTGAACTGGTTGTTTTTAACTGTGCAGCTCATTTCCAGCAGTAGTGTTGGTGGAAAGCAGTGGCAAAAGGAGATAGAGGGGGATGAATGGCTCTGGCATGTTCAGAGATGGCCCTGGGCTGATGATGGGTCTGGGCAAGAGGAGATATAGCAGGATAAATGATTTTGCAATGTTTGGAGGTTAAAATATTACAAAATTAAATTAAGTCCTTGGACTCAGAGGGGCCACACACCTAGGAGTAGGTGGGTTTTATTGTGAGCAGTCCACTTAATCCTGGTGGACTTAACCAGCCTCTTTCCCCAGTAAATCTGCCCCCTATCAGCTGGGTCCCCATGCCACCCCAGGCCTGTCCATGGCATGAGAGGTTCTCACTGCTGCTGTAGATCATGCTGTAGAAAACTCACCACTTGATCCTTGAGGTAGCATTATCACCCTCTCTTTAATATCATTAAGCAAAACTACCTGCATGGGGCCACCTGGGTAACCAGAGAATTTCTCACGATCACATGCCAAGGTGTCTCCTTCCAGCCCAGGCCCACCACCAGGGCAGGAGGGGGACAGTCTCAGAATTGAACACTCTGTTGCTCCAGGATGTGGGTTGCTCCAGCTGCTGGCAAAATGAGATGGAGTCCCATCTGCTCAGGGTGAAAAGGGCATTGATGATGCAGGGAGCAATGCACCTCTCTCTGAATCCACAGAATGACATCCTGACCTGCCTACCACTGTGAAGATGGGCAGGATGACTTTTGCATAGCAGTCAGTTGGGCTTGATTTCTGGGGACAGAGTCCACATGGAAGAGCCAGGTGATTCCTCTCCACGTGTCAATGTGCAGGAGCATGCCTAGTTGGCTGTGCCAGTGTACTTCTCTGCAGAGGGAGCTGCGTCTCACAACAGGGCTGGCATTTCCTCCCTACAGAGCCTGAAATGTATCCCTTCAGATGAGAGGCATTTTATTACTTTCAGGTGGGCATAATAGAGATGAGAAAGCACAGTACGGCTGGGATGAGACTCTATGTCTAAACCCTGATACTTGGTTTCCACAACAGAGAAATGCCGAAGCTGGACAATTATAATCAACGGCTGTATTGCTTCCTTCAAGATGTACTCCAGTGCAAGGCTAAGATCTTGTGGGAAGAATTTAACTCCTCCAGCATACCAAAATCATAGAGCTTTTAAAAACCATCCCACCTCCCACCCCCCAAAAAAATTTGAACACTCCTTATACAGTAATCCTTCGAATTCTGCGGGGGTTCAGGGCTGGGGGCGTGTTGCAAAAGCTGAAATCCGCAAAGAGCGGTGGATCATACATATGCAAATAAGCCACGCCCATCACCCCCCTCCCCTCAGCCCTGGAGCGCCAAGGGGCATTCCTGGCATCTCCTCATGCTGTGTGATGGGACATGGAAGCAAAGGGGATCTCTCTTGCCCCTCCTCGCCACCAGGGAGATTCCCAGGTAGCCCACAGGGGTCACTGCAGCTGCGCCACTGCTGTGGGGAGTTCCTGGCTTTCGCCGTGGCACTGGCAGCAGCAGAGGGGATGCTGAGTCCCTGGGGTCCCAGCATAGCCGTGGGGTGAGCAGCTGTAATAAGCTGTTTACAGCATGTTCTAAACCTTCCATGCCATGTAACCACTACAACACTCATAAGGGAGTGAACTCTGGGTGTTCCCCAAGCAAGCGGGAGGTGCTGCTCCCCTGTCCTGTGAGGCATGCCTCTCCTGCCCCATGGTGCATGCCAGTCCCACCTCCTGGCATGGTGGAGGCACTCTGTGCATGCATGACCATCCCATACTCGTGTGACATGGAAAAACACCATGAAAAATCAAGGGAAGTCTATGGTGTCTTCGCGGGACAAAAAACCTGCCAAGATGTGAAGCAGCAAAATTTGAGCCGCAAAGAGGTGAGGGGTTACTGTATTTAAAAGTACAGAATTAAGCTGGTATGGAGCTGAAAAATAGTAACTCACTAAACTTGGAGCCCACTCACTTTGCCCTTGGAGTAGTTTTTAAAGAGGATTAAGCAAGAACCTCTGTTTTACAAATGGGGAACCAAATCGTATTTTGGATAAACGTCTAAAAGTTAGTCAAGCAAAGTCAGTAGCAACATTGGAAAATCCATCCATCTCCCTTGACTTCCCCACAAGCAAAGTAGATTCAAACCAGTCATGAGGAAATGCAGAAAACTCAGATGAGAAGCCAATTCAAAAGATGCTGAATTGTACCCACCACGATGTGCAGTTAAAGAAACTAATTCCTTCCATGGTCAGAAAAAATTGGGTTTGAAGTCTGTGACTTTGCAGGCAGATTTCTCCCCCATGCACAAAGGGCTTTTCCCTTGTCTGGTAGAGTGGTCTGGGGAGCAAGAGACACCAGCAGTGCTATCCAGAGCTGTGTGGAGGAGGCTGAGTGGGATAAGACACTGTGTCAGGGGTAGGACTGAAGGAACTGAGGGAACTTTTGTTCTTCATTTGCTTGGGTTTTTTTGGAAGAGTGTTGTGTTTAGATTCCAGTTGCAGCTTTTTAGCTGGAAGAAACTATTTTCATCCCATCCCGATGGAGACCACTTCACCTGTGGGGATGGGGAATGATAAAAGCATGGGGAGAAAGATCGTGGTGGCCATTTGGGACAGACATCCATCTGTAATCAGGGTTTTCAAACTCAGCTTGTGTCTTCCTCACCTCACAGCATTTCTCTGCATAGCTCAAGTGTCTCTAAAAAGCCCCCCCTGAATTGCAAGGAAAGCTAATATGTATTTAAAAGTGATTTCTCATGAGTCAGTGGAGGGCTGTTGTGGCAGGAGTGGCTGGAAGGAGGGCTAGAGGCTCCTGGCTGTCATCTCCAATCACTCAAATTTTGGTTTTTCAGGTCCATTACATGGGAAGTGACTTTGTAAAACTATTTCACTCTTTAAATGTTCAGCATTGGCTGACTATCCAGCCCCATAGTTTGAGGCAGGGGTAGTGTACCACGCCTTCACAAGGAAGCAGTACTGCAGGAAACATCACCAAACACACACATATCCCACAAGGCTTACAATTTGTAGTTGTTAAGTATTTGGAACTTTAAAAAACAAAGATCCCCAACAATTCTACAAAACACACTTAATATTTTCATTTATACCAGCTTGACTCTTTTTCTTATTTTTTTAAACACATTTCTGTCTACAGCCGTAATGGGATTTAGTGGGCCAATCATGTTTCCATGGAGAAAACAGTAGGTCCAGCCCAACTCCTGTGTACTCATCTCCAGCTCCCTTGGAGGCACTGCCTTTGTAAACACTCAAGAAGCACTCCTGCACCAAGGACAGGAGTGGGAAAAAAATCAGCAACACAAAGAAATAGTTGGGAACACAGAGATGCAGTGTGCTCACAGCATCCCATGAGCATTGTATGTGCATTTGAAGTACGAATCTCCTTTGCCATGCCCTGCCAGGAGCAGACAGCACAGTGTTCCAATAAGCAGAGCATCCAACAGAGAACAAACCTCCCCAGCTCCACCTGAACCGCTCTTCAGCACCAAAAAGTATCCTATACAACGGAAGATGCAAACCAGATGTTGGAGTGCTTACAGGAGTTGATGTCAGAGTTTACACTCCTTTCTCCTTTATCTGGGCGCCTTGCCTCTTCCTGCTGTAGAATAGTGGAAAGTGCTCATTGCAGTCTCCACACAAGTAACGCACCACTTCAGATCCCTCTCGGTGTGCACTTTCCTGTGCAGCAAGGTCTGAGTGAAGCTGCCCTTTACCTTTGAGGTGAGGCTGCCAGAAAGCCATGGCCAGGCCTACTCCCATCTTTCACACCTCATTACTGATAAAACTGGGCTTTGAGAATTATGATGGGGCCACCTGGCATCTGCAGCCTGGGTCTGCTCTGCACTGCTTCAGGAAGATGTCCTTCCCTGACCTGTGCCACCCCACGTTCCCAAGAGCATGGGATGCTTGTCCATATGGAGTGGGGCTGGCAAAAGCAATGCAGTTTGCTTAGGGTTAAGAGTGGCTCCCAGATGTGCAGTGGCTGTAGCCAGTGATCTCCCTTCATGTTAGGCATCCCTCACTGCCCAGATTCTTTAGTCTACCTGGCAAAATTTCTTCAGGTGCACCAATCTATAATCCGTGGTCATCTTAGATTTCTGTCAAGAGCTGCTTATAACCTCCCCAACTCCCCATGTTCAACAAATCCCAAAAGGTTCTTGTAGGCAAGCTTTAGTGACTATGGCATGGTGAGAGAAAAAGGCACGTTCCTGCTTGTGCAGTAGGGAGAGGATGGCACAGCAGTGGTTCCACAGTCTTGGGCACGCTGCACTCCCACAGTCTCTCCTTTGGCTGGCAATTGCTGCCTCCCAAGCTACCTTTGCAGCCTGGGTGTGCAGCCACTGCTGCAAGTGCCAGGCAAAGGGTGTAATCAATGGTAAGCAGGCTGCATTTTAATTACCCTTTATATAACGCAAACGTGACTGCATTAATAATCCTTGCAAGCCATGCGACCGTCTTACACAACCTTAATTACTTACGGAGCTCAGCATTTTCCACTGTCGTACAATTTGCTTTATCTTTTATTATCTCACTGGGCTGCCAGGCCCTGCAACACAAAGAGAAACGCTTTCTGCAGCTTCACCCAAGCCAGGGATCTCAAGCTTTGTACCTGCTCCAAGACAATCATGTTTCCTTCTCTTTATTTCCTCAGAGCAGAAAGCCAGAACATCACCCAAACATATGTCATTATTAGTAAGTGCATATGCACAGGGTGGCTTCCCCTGCAAAAAATCCCCACCTTTGTGTTGAGAGGGTTATTCCCGTGGAACTATCTGTATTAAGAACAGATAAGACTAATGGGTGCTTGACACATTGCATGGGGCCAGAACCCAGCAGAGTACTTAAGAAAGTGAATAAAGCTCTTAAGCACATTTTCCCATTGACTGGACCTTGCCTTTTATTAAGCACTGAACTCTGAACGGGAGCCTATGTGTGTTTGCAGAAATGGGAATTAGGTTCTGACGTGACATCCTGGATCAGCCAGATTTTTCCAGTGGCTTCAGCAGCAGGAGGAAAAATAATTACTCATCAGCCTATACCAGAAGTTGTCCTCATTCATGGAGATTGGCATGCTAAAAAGCCTCCGTGGGACAAGAACCAGAGCTCCTATGTCCTCTTGCACTTCATATCATCCATAGCACTCAGGTACTCCACAAGTTTCTTTGTCCTCCAGACTCTTGAGGGTAAGACTTGCTCTACTTCATTCCCATGTTCCCAGTGCAGTCGTGATGGACAACTTCATGTGATCCTTTGCAAGTTGTGTCAACATACCAGAGTTCCCTAGGGTCTCTTTAAGCTTACAAATCCACTGAGATATCAGAAATAATAAAATAATAAAGAATATGAAGAATAATATAATAATAAAATAAAGATTAACACTTTTGCAGAGCATTCAAGCAGTCATCAGAACCCATTGATTCATACTCATTTTGCAAATTTTGTGTTGAGGAAAAAAACTAGGAAAAAATAAATACATAGATGTTACTTTCTGACAAGGGCATTCCCTCAGCACTGCTCAAACCCACTGCTCAGTCTCCCACTGCTCTGCATGTGGGCTGAGCTCCATAGGGACACCTCAAGCAGAGCTGCCTGAAAGAGTATCCAAATGCTCACACCTACTGATAAAGGGAATTCCTTGACTTTCTTCCCCCTCAGAAGTCTCCTGCAACTGGTATTTCATACATCTACCAGTACCATTAAAAGGAGGTTCCAGATGACAAAATGGTTATAGAGCAAATTAAAATACTACTTCTCTGGGCCTGATTCTGATATTGATTTGCACTGGCATGAGATTTCATTATAATCACTGCCAAGGTGTATCTGCAGAATTGCAATCAGAATTGAGGCTAAAAATAAATATTAAGATAAGCAGTTAGGTATTTAAAGTATTTGTGGAAGCTTCCCACCACCTCACTCCCAAAGCTTTTATATGCAATTAGCTCTCCTAAGGTCCCTATTGGGGATCGTTTCATTAAATACGTAATAGCTCAATGTTGAGTTACAGAATTGAGTCTATAAACTATTATAAAGTATGTTAAATTATGCATTAAACTAAACTAGGTTGGTTAGGGAATAGGGATTTCTGTTCACTAGAAAGTCACTCATCCCTCTTCAAGGGACATGACAGATATATAGAAACTATTCCACTGGCTCAGGCTGTCAGTGCTTTTTCTGCTCTACCTTGCAATGCCTGGCAATCAGTACAGGCAGATGTTTCATTGCACAACCTCTCCTGAACCACCTTCCCAAGACAGAACTTCCCTGAAGTCCCCCCCCAGGTTATGACTGCCAGAGGTTTTAACAACTTACAGCTCTCTGAAAAGTCTTAAAAGAATAAGTGAAATATGCTTACTCCTGCAAGTGTTTTTTGCTACTTGTGGACATTTTTCCTTGCTTGACCTCACTTCTGTTTTATGGCAATGACTTCCACATAGATTGGGTAGAGGAAAAAAAATTCCTTAAATGAGTTTTGAAATTACGCCTTTTCTGCTCCTTTTAGTATTCAAGAATTCAGTGTGATACAGGCAGGAGAGGAATGCAGGGAAGGAGATAGGGGGAAATTGCAAATGAAGAGCAAGTGATTCTGTAGCCCAGAGTATTAACCAAGTCCTTAAATATACATTCAGAAGAGTTTTTAATCGGGAGCTAAAACACAGTATTGGTGTCCTGGTGCCCATGCGTGCAAAAAGACATGGTAAAATTGAGAAGGTGGCAGAACTAGGCTACAAAAGCAGCTTCAGAGCTGGAGAAGATGCTGATAGGAAGGCATCCAGAGAGCCGTCTCTCTTACTGAGACAGTGGATTCAATTACAGTGCGTGAGCACATAACTCTCAGCACTAAAAGGTTCTGTCAGAAAAAGGGAGAACAAAAAGTAAAAGCTATAGATTGAGGGTGGACAAACTAAGTAAGAAATACATCAACAGTACAAGACTGAGAGTCTGAAACTAGCACTAAGGCAAACAGCAGAGTCTCCATCTTTTGAGATGGTCAATGTAAGGTTGGATAGCTGCATGGAAGGCATGTTTTATCCAAAATACCAAACTAACAGACTTAGAGAATGAGGGATGAGTGTGGTTGCAAGGATTTAAACACAAGGAAGATGGGATTGACCTTGGCCTCTCAGCTTGTGCTCTGTGGCAGCGTATATCAGGCTGCAAGGGAGTTGGTTCAGCACAAATCACTTCCCAAAAATGCTTCTTTTCCTAAAGACTGCAGTGCTGTAGAAGCCACCAAACTGCAGCTATCAAAAAAGGACTGATTTCATGGATAACAGCGCTGAAAATGAACAAAAACACCTCCAGAAATGTGTAATCAGGCAAGAAGGTCATTCCCACCACTCACAAGGAGACAAGGCCTGGGGACAGCCAAGTTAGGTGACTACACTTCATCCTTTCAGGTAGGATAGGAAAATGGAAGGTTTTCAAAAGGGCATTTTTTGCTATAAAGTTTCAGCAGAGGTGGTGGTTAGTAGCAGGGATGAAGGACTGGCAGGACTGTCCTGGCGAGTCACACCCATCCTGTGCCTTGGTTAACACCACTCACCTGCTCACAGGGTACTGTGAAACTTCATTAACTTAATCACAATCCCCTGATTTAGGAAGGGTTTGGCTAGACTGATGCTCTACAAGCAGGAGCATTGATTAACACCAGTAATCACAAACTGTAGCGTATAACTCGCTATGGTCAGAGCCTTGCTCATACTTACACTTGCTGGAAAGGACACATATTGCCCTGTACACTCCCCTGACACAGGCTCACTCTGAAACCTCCTGCATGGGTACTACAGGGGATGCTTTTCGTCCCAAGCCACTGTGGTGGACAGGGTTAACCCTCTGCCACTGGTAGGATGTCATGAGCATTGCCCTGAGCTGCTGGGCCCAGATTCTGGGGGAGCAGCACCCACCCAAAGCCCTCAGAAATCATACAGATGCAAAATACCATTTTCATTCAAGGATGTAGAAGAGGAAACTCACTTGGACAGCCCTCACCCCTTGCATGAGCAAAGAGGTCCATATCTAGTCAGCTTTGCCTTCTCCTTGAATTAGCTTTAGGCATGAAAATGGTTTCGTGCTACCATTAGCTTTTGTTGATACAGTAATTAATGTCCCTTCCTGCAGAAGGAATACAGATTGAGAGGCAAAGCCATTGCCTGGAGAGAGCTGGGCTTCCAAGGAAGTGTTAATTAGTCCTTGTTTTAGAAACCTGGTTAAAGCAAGTGAGCAGGTGTTGCTAGAAAATGGAAATAATCTGTACATACATGTCCTTTCTTATGTGACAGCAGAGCTAATTACACCTCCTTGGGTCACTGCTCCATTTTACCTAATATCTCTTTGTCAGAAGTGTATTACAACCTGGCACAGGCTGCCAGAATAAAAACTTGGTGTCACAGGTGAATTAACCCTTTCTCTCATCAGAGTTTGAGGGGAAAGATGTTGTTACCAACCCCACTTGCTCCAAAGACAGGAAAAACATCTCAGATCTCCTTTCAGGCATGCAAGGCACCGTGCAGTGTGCACCCTGCCTTGTGCCCCACTGTACCATTGCCAGCTAGTTTCAGGATCATTGTGCTTGGTGTCAGTGTAGGAAGGACTTAGGGATGGTTATGTGCTACGTCCCAATCTATGGCACGTGATCAAAGCTTTACAACCTTCTGGGAAACTGAAATGTTCCCGGGGGAAAGTGATGACTGACATGCTGAGAGGGGATGATGCCATGGCAGCAACAGAAGTAATCACGAAGCACATTATTGTTTATATAAGACGTTATGTGTGTAGGCTTTCTCAGACACAATGGTCTCCTTGCATCACCTTAATCTGAGGCTGGGGGGTGGTGTCCATGCACATCTGCAAAGCTGGAACTGAGAAAAATGGGAAGCAATCACTCTGCACAAGCCAGCACAGGAGGAAAGCAGACTGCTGTGGGTTGATTTCAACAAGAAGAATTTCCTAAGCACCCTCCCAAAACAGAGGTGTCTCTGTATTATTTAACAAGTATCATACAGTCTTAACTCCTTGTTTGCACCATATCTATAGGAAGAGACACAGGCCCAGCACAGACTGCATGTACATAGAGATATCCGTGAGTCACTGTGTAACCTGGGAGACCTTCTTGGTTTGCTTTTGGAAAGGGATGCATGGATGTGTTGGTAATGCCTGGGAAGTGAGAACTGTTGGAGGAAGGAAACACAAACACCATGAGCAAAAGCCTTTTCCTAAGGTGCCTGGTGAGGCAGTGAGGTGTGCTCTTCCTGCAGGCAGAGGATGTTGGTACCTCAGCTATGGCCCTGTGACTCCAACCAATTGTACCAGGATGCAGATGAACCTGTAGCCCAGGATTCTCTCCTGCCATGGAGACACCCTGACCCTTCCACCTGGAATATATAGGACAATAAATGAGGACAGATGCAATACGGAGGTTGTTATAAATGAGCTTAGTGCAGACAGATTATGCTCCTGACAGATGCCCATGGGCCATTAGAGCCCAAAGGTGAAACACAGGCCCAAGTAGCCCTGGTACCCAACAGGTCCAAGGAACGAGGCAAGTTCTCAGTATGTTGCATGATAACGTGAGTTCTGCCTCTGTTGCAGCTTCAGCTGTGGTGCAGGCTGAGCAGGGCAGAGATCTTGGTAAAACACAGTATGTTAGCCAGACCAAGGAGCTTCCACGGAAAAGAAAGTTTCAGAACTTCAGAAAGTTGTCTGTGAGCACAACCTAGTCAGCATCCACTGCTAAGCCACCTTTTTATCTGCAGCATTTTCCCCAGCCATGGGCAATTATGGCCAGGTCTGCAGCTGGTCTGAGTGAATGGGAGCTGAGCACAGAGCCTGGGGGATGGCAGCACGGCTGAGGACTAGCGGCAGGGTGGCTAGCCCCAGTCAAAGTCAAGCAGAAGGGATGCTCCTCAGCAGTAAAGCAGCTGCCCCTGCAGTTGCTCCCAGCACTCCTTGTCTCAGCAGCTGAGCATGGCCTAGCTGGATACAGGCCGGAAGGCAGGGACAGACCCCCTTTGTGAAGTTGATTCCAGACATACTGCCCTAAGCTCATCTTCCGAAGAGTGCCCATTAGGGCTCAGCTTATCAGAGCTGGGATCACAATGGGGATGAATTGGTAAAAGGATGATGAGAGGTGGTATTCAAGACACATGACTGAATTGTATTCCTATGGAAATGTTTGTTTGGGTCCTATTTTCCTCCCCTGCACTCTATTAACTGCTTCAGAGATCCAGGGGGAATGTGCATTATTGCCTGCAGAAAAAAACAGACACAGCTGACTATGGTGGTGTCCTTCTCCACTCGTGGGAGAGTCCACATTCATGTTCAGTTTTTCCTAGAGCCACTGCTGACTCTTGACTCTGCACCCACTTGGAGCCATAAGTTTTCTTATCAGAGGAACTGACATGGCTATGAAATTATAATGTCTGATTACTTGGTCTGTTAATATGGATAAATCAGAACCATGGTTATGTTCCTATTCCTGAGATGAAGAGATACAGAAGAAGTAAAATATTTTTCCATTGAAATCTTTGTCAGAGAAGGAGCTAATGCTCCATTGCTGATCCATTTTCTGCTTTTTCAATCTGCATTTCCACAGAAGTGGGATACAAGTGTCCCAGCATGACAGTCGAAGCACAGCTCCCTCTTTCAGATGGCTTGCTGTGCCCTGGAAATATGTCTTTTCCTGAGCTTTCTCTTCTTTCACTCTCAGTAGGTCTGGCTACTTTGATCTTTTCTTGTGGAAAACATTTCCTAGTCCGATGTTTGCCTTTCTCATAATATCATTACAATGCTGACTCATGTCAAATTAAAGTTCACATATTATGCAGAAGGCTTAGAAATGTCCTCCCTGAGACATGGGAACTGGTTTCAGTCTGAAGAGAGCTGCAATTCAGGCCTCTTACAGCCATGAAACCGGCTTTAAAAATAAATCCTGTTGGTTAAAATAAGAGCATACCTTGGATATGCCTTCAGGTTTGTGGGCCACCTAGATCAAAGCTGCTAAGGCCTGATATAAGTTTGTTTCATTTAAGTGGAAGCTGGAATTCATCATTCAGGTGATATCTGACAGCGGGATTTTAAACAAGTACACACATTTTGTAGGGTTTCTAATGTTTCCACTGGCAGGTACTTTAAAATCCAGGACAAGGAATGGTCACCATATATGACTCATCCAGCCCCAAAATTGTACTTTATCCATACATGATGTACCAGCTCTTGCAGTGATGGAGAAACGCTGCTGCCCAGCGTGAGGCTCTTGGCATCCTGCCTTTGTAACATGGGACAGGGATGGTGAATATCAAACTGAATTAGCTCACTTTAAGGGATGACAGGCACAATATGGATACAGCAAAGCTTATGTGAAGAGTGTTTTTGTGCAAATCCGTAGCTCTAACTGCTGCTGGTGTGTGTGTGCATGACATTGTGTAAAACTTTCTGCTCCTCCTGCCCCTTAATCCTGCAGCATCTCCTGTTTGCTGCATGGCTGTGGGATTTTCTGGCCCACAGAGAAGGGCTGAGATCCAGACTGGACTGGATTTGGGATCAACAAAGGAGAAGATCAAGGAGCAAGTCCATTATCTGTTATGGCTTCAGAGACAGACAAAATAAAAACACACCCTCCCTTGCTCTGACAGCCACCATCTAGCTAAGTGTGCTTTTCTCCTGCTAACAAAACCTCTTACCTGTACCATCTCTGATGCTGCTTCACTTTGCAGAGAAAGGCTGCTAATTTGCTCACTCATTGACAGAGCAGGCTAGAAGAATAGTTTATGGCACCCACTGTACTCTCAGCTCAGAGATGTAAAACAATATTCACTGTCACTACTGTGCAGGGCTTGGCTAGTACAGCCATGTCCAGAAATATCCAGTAAAAAATAATGAAGCTATTAAAACACTCACACACAAGCCAGGAAACATCTTATTATAGATCTTGGTTTGAAGAAGGGAAATTAAAAACCCATACCCACACTCAGCATATGCCCAGCTATATTTGTCTGATCCATTTATTATCTTAGCCAATGCAATTTCAGTGTTGCACTACTCCAGTCTTTCACGCTCAAAAAAACAACAACAGCCCAATGCACAAGATGCCATCGCTGGTTTACAGCTGTGGCCTATCCTGTTTCTCTGAACATTTGCTGATTTGGCATCAGCACAATAGGGAGGGAAGCAGAGGGTGGGGGTTGAAATCTGACTGGAAGATGTGGATCACAATAGAACAGGCTCTTCCTATATTTATAGAATTGCTCTGTCAGAAGCATAGCAATTTGTTTGTGCACTGATCTTTAAAACTGTGGTGGAGAAAGCATCAGTTTGAATGGGATCCTTCACTAAAGATGTACCTTGTGCATGCATCTCTCAGGCCATGAAATTGAAAATACAAGCTCTGGCAATGACACGCCATGCATACAGAGTTAAATATGCAATGGAAAACATTACAGCTCTGTTACTTATTGCTCCCATAGTGCAAAGACTGGAAATCAATGCTGCAAGTACTTTATGAAGAAATAGGAAGCTTGGCACTGGATTAAAGCAGTGTGCATGTTCATGGGTAAGCATGGAAGAAACCCAGCCATGTTGTAGGCTGAGGTTCTCCAAAGCCACCTGCGGGTGTAGCCATGCCAAAATCACTGGTGAGCCTGCTGCCTTCACTGGAGAGGTGCCATGGAAGTGCTCACAAAGTTCCAGTGGAAGGGTGCTGTAGCCATGCCCCCTAAGTTGGATTTGCACCATTCCACAGAATGGATACCAAATTCTCACAACTTCAATGTGAGCTAGAAGTGCCCTGTTGGCTGAAAGCGCCGAAATAGTTTGGGTAGTTGCTTTTGTGTCCTTGGTGCAGCAAACTTATATGGGGCCCCGCAACATTTGCTTTTATTAATAGCCTGGATGTCCTGAGTATTTTTCTTCTTTGGTTCTCACAAGTTATTTTCACTATACAGCTTCCCATGATCACTTAATTTTGGGACCTGATTGGACCAACTCATGGGACAAATCCCCACAGATGAAAAAAACCTACACCAGCCCACACCCAGAGAAGCAAGAGTGTTTCTATAAAAAGTTAGGAACGTGCATGGCATTGTGGGTAAAAACAAGACTCGGCACGTATCTGCCTTTCCTCTGCTGAGAAAAGCTCATTCAGTTATGTGGAGCTTTATATAAAGAAGATGCTGGTTGTGCATCATGTGCCCCTTATGATGGTACCGGTCCTTTGACTAGCCCACCTTGTGCAAGCAGTCAAGGTATTACTCAACAAGGGTAAGGCAATCATATTTCAGTGCTAGTTCTCCTGTTTGCAATGAAGTGCTAGGGATCAGATCTGCCTGTGCCTTGATTTTGCATGAAAACCTAGTCTTTTAGTACTTTGAACATCCTAGGAAACACCATTTTGCAGGGACAGAAAGTCCTTTCAGACACAATGAGTGCCGGATGGGTGGGGAAAAGCCTTTGGGCCAAATGCTCTGCTTAATTCCCACAGCCTGTCTAGGCAGAGACATCAGGTTGCACAGCTACAGCAGTGATGTGAAACACCTCCAGCAACATCTTGGCCCTGTAAAAATCAATAGTAAAGCCTTCTTGAATCCTGGACTGCAGCCAGGCCATGGAAACAGGGAATTGAGCAGAAAAAGCCATCGTTAGAGAAAAGCTACAGGATTCAGTGCTCTGCAGGACCTTTCAAACACATTTGGAGATGGTTTCCTCCAGCAATGAGGTATTAAGGGTGCTTGCAGAGTGGATTCAAGCAACTATGGTGGGACTTGGACAAATCAGGATCTCCATGAAGATCCAACACAGACCACCAGGGAGTACAGCGACATGCGTTGAGCTCTCTGGTGGTTTTACCTCCTTAGCTCACTGCATAGGTAGTACCAAATAATCATGGACTACATGACTGCAGACTATTTCCCACCCCAAAGTCGGTTCCTATTCTGGATCGTGATCAATCACTGAATGAGAAATCCAGATTTCATATTATGGCCCTCCTTTTTATTGAGCCACACTCAGACTTTGCTCCGAAGACAGGTCTATTAATATTCTCAGGGATTTTTGTTTGATCTTTGTCTGTATATTAACAGGGTGGGCACTACCAGCACAGGAAGAAATTCTTCTTGCCTGCAACTCAGATACTTGGACACAGAACTGCCAGCAGCCAAAATCTTACTCAGTCCCCCGCTTGGACTTGCTTAAAACATATAAAATCTTCTGGGAACTTCTCTATAAAATCCGTATGAGCATATGTAAATTACTTCTCCCCCCTCCAAAGTCTGAAGTGTAGGCATAACCTAGAGGGACTGGGTTGGCAAACATACCAGGTCCCAACATATTTCAGAATTCCCAGCAGTATGCATATTAGAGCTACTCTAGAAGAATCTTCCCAGAATCTTAACTGGGGAAACCCACTGCATTTTAGTTCCCTCTGTTTTAGGAAATGTCTGAACATCTCTAAATACAACAATAAAAAAATTAGCTAGGGGTAGAAACTGCCAGGTGAGATACATCAGACTGGCTGAGGTCAAAGCAAAGGGAAGCATGTGATGGTACCTGCACGTATCATAGCTCAACCTTGCTGTGCAAGAGATAAGGACCCCCTGACAGCACCTCCAGAGCAGATATGGATCCTGTCATCACAGCACACTTGGGACACAGGTTTTGGTGTGAGAGCATTGAGTCTAAGTATACCTTAAGATTACACAGTACATCTGGTCTGATATATTTAATAGAAGTAGTGTAGAGAGAAATCTGTCCAGTGCCCAGTCTGCTACACTATGCTTTTTCCTCAGCATGTACGCCCATAGAACAAACACACCTTACATGTGTGTGTCTCTGTGAGAAAGTCAAGAGGGACCTGATCTACAGCAGTACCCAAAGCTGATGCTGTGGAAAAGATTGGGAACTGGAAGATACTCTCACAGCCAGTAACAATATGGATGTTTTAGCACCACCTTCCACATAGCTAAGATAAAAATAACATTTCTATAAATGCACCACTGTATTCTGACATCGAATAAGACTTCCAGTAAAATCACTCCAAAGCATTCAGAAAACAATTTACTATTTTTCCTACCAAAAAAAGCTAGTCACTAGTTTTCCCTTGACTCTTCTTGCTAAAGACCTAAAGCCCCTGGAGGGGGCATAACAGATTGCATGTCAGGGTTGTGGAGCTCCATTGCAGAGTATGGAAGCAGTGTCAGGCTGCCTGTTTACACGAGCTATTTCGAGACACGATTGACAGCCCTGGCTTTCTCAGAATCCATCAGCAGTTGATGTTTGTTCCTAAGCATGCACATGTACACCCATCATTGCACGTCTCTCATTGACCTGATGGTTCCCACATATTCCCTCCAAACAGACGTTTCCCTTCACACCAGAGGATAACCAAGATGTTCCACTTGGGAAGGTCTGATAGCAAAAGGAAAGAATTCAACTCATCCCAATGGTGGGCTTCCAGCTTTGATCTCCTGGATAACCACTGCATCTGGTGACCATCTGTAGTTAAAAATGGCTTCCCAGGAAAAATGCTTAGGCTCAGCACAGGGAGGTCAGTTATTTTTAACCAAAACCCATTCCACCTTGGTGTCTCAGGAAAACAAGCACATTCAGCAGAACCGGTCCTTTAGAGTCAACGTGTGCTATCACAGAGTAATGTTGCCTTTGGCAAACAAACCGGTATCACCTACTTGCCCAGGCTCATCCACTTACAGCATGGCTGCCAAGGAAAAACAGGATGAAGAAAGGATGACACATTACTAATCTCTAACCACGCACGTTCAAAGTGCAAATGGAAAGAATGAGCACCCTGGACACTACATTCCCCTGTTTATCACTGGAATAACTGAGGCCCTGGCTGTGACTGAGCAACTTTCCCCATGGCATGAGTATGCTTCTGTCCTAAGCAGAGGGTCAAGGAGTGAATTGTGACTCCAGACATCTTGAGCTCCAGAGCTTCAGAGCTGGAAGTTCGCTTCTAAGTTAATCATAGCAGTGGCAGGGATGCAGGGACACTAAAACTCGGTGGCATCAGACCAACAGCTCCCACTGCAAGGAAACAGAGAGCAAGAGCTCAGTGTCTCGACTGCTTACTGTTCAAGAAGACCTAACAAAGTACAACCAGGAACTCAGAGAATGAAAACCTTTCCCTCCCCCTTTCTTCATCCCGCCCACTCATGGGCAAATGGGAAAAGAGAGGAAAACTGCCCCATCTGGATCTCTCGGCCCTGGTAAACATCCTGTCCTATCCTTGAGACTGTGGAACTAGGATGCTGCTTTCCATTTGCTGTCACATGCCTTGTGCAGAGCATCCTGTGTAAACACTGCAAATCTTGACTTTGCATTGCTGAGATGTGTGTATGCGCTGAGTCACGACTTCGAGGTGACTGACAGCCCTCTGCTCCAGAAGCCTCCTGAGAGTATAAGCAGGGAGAAGTTTTGTAAGTAAGGATGTTATGTAAGTGGATAGCTATTTTTGTTCAAAGTTTGGTTCTGTACTCTACGAGACTAAAAATACATGTACACAAAGCTAAGAACTTGTTTCTAATACTCACTGAACAGCCGTGCCCCTTCTCCCATGATCCTCTTCCCAGTGCTGGCATCTGCCAGAGGTTTTATGTGCACTCTGAGGAGCAAGGCTTCTCCCTTATAATTTGCCTCCTCCTCTGCCTTCATCGTCCTCTGAGCCCACAGTCCAGTACACAAGACTCACCAAGCACTTCCACCATAAAGATACGTGGCAGCAACGCAGAAGCAGAAAATAAGATTACCTTAAGGTGGCTGCAGGTGACTGCTGCAGCTCTGAAACCAGATGTGTTCGGCATCTGGAGCAGCCCTTACCTGCCAGCTGCAAAGTCCTTTTAGCAAAGCAATTCCATTGTGATCCCAGATTATGAAGACTGTAGTCTGTCCTCCCAGGCAGGTGAAGGCAGCACAAGAAGGGAGGGGAAAGACAGCTACACAGCTAACATGCTTTATTTTAGCAGAAGTCAGTGCTAGAGGGAAGAAAGTCGCTTACAGGTCCGTACTCTGGTCTCAGAGCAGCACATAGAGATGAACCGGTAATGCAGCATCGTCACTTCTCTGCTCTGCCCAAAACTTTATGAGTGATTTTTAGGTCCGTGTCTTAAGCATAGATCCAGAGAGGCCTACAGAAAGGCCTTTGGGAGATGGCCAAATAGCAGAAGACAGTTTACATTGGTTCCTCCCTCCAGCAGAGCCCTACTTCTCTCAAGAAGTAGGTTGGGAGGTAATCAAGGAACTGAGAGCAGAAGCCAAAATGAACAAGGTGTAGCTCAAACACAAGCCAACCCTTTATTCTGCCCCATGAAACTTTTTTAATTGAATGAATCACACTCATAATTATTTAGATGTTCTGAAAAAAATCCCACTGAACTTCTAGGAGATGGTCTACTCTTAGTTGAAGTCTTCAGACAGTTAAATGATACTTGCTAATTCTGGTGCTATCTCTGGGCCCAGACATCTGTCCCTGCTGGCAGGTCTAATGAGGACTTTGGTCTGCTCAAGAAATAGTTATCCATCATCAGATCTCCTTCCCTTATGTAAATGCCCTGCTTCATCTCAGAAAAAAAAAAGGGGGGGGGAGGGAGAGAAGGCTATAAATAAAAAGTCAGCAGCTATTTTTGGAAAAGAATTTTCTTCCTGGTGTGTGTATGTGTGTGCATGTATAAACAATTATCTTCTGCATTTCTGTCAGCTTATCTCTTAAACAAATACCAAAGGGCTTTTATATTTTTGTTTGCTTGGATTTTTCTTTATTTTTATCTCCTTTTTTTATGGCCTGGTTGTCTTGCTCAGTCTCCCCAAAGGACTCCTTCAGGGGTCAGGTTCTCCAAGCACCACCACATATCCCAGTGGTGCCCATTGTTGTAACCAAGTTGCAAGTGATTCACAAGGCAAAGCTTGTCCCCGTGCCTGTAAAGACATAATTGCCTACAGCAATCTGCCTATATATTTTTGCCTGCTTATTGCAGGTGTAATTTCACTCACTGTCATGCAAGGGGCTACACATGGTTTTGGCTTCAGGGAACTGCTCCCCACACCAGTCCCCCTGCCCGTCAGCATCCTCTGAAGCACAAACCTACTGTTGCCACTGCCTCAGAGAAGACTCTTTCCAAAATGAACAAGTGGGGAAGGACATTGCTTAAGTACCTGCAGAGCAGGCTGGAATAACCTGCCCTAGGCTTGCAGGAGCAGGCAGTGCTAAAGAGATTTCAAAGAAAATGAAGTGGCTGTAGTTATAGATGGATGGGTACTTTCGGGAGGGGAACAGGCAGGATATATATACCTAAAATGAAAGACAACTTCAGGAGCAGAAACAAGCTGCTAATGGCAGTGTAAAAGCTCTCCACAAGACACAGAAGCCTTGTGTGTGCTTATAAGAGATAGGGCTAAATGAGTGCAACATCACATGCCTGGACCATTCATAGCTCTCCTTCCTACTAAAGCAACAAGCTCTGAAGGTTGATAACACAGGAATGTCAAAGCAGAGCTAAAAAAAACCTCTCCTGTGTGCTGCTTTAAATATTCCCAAGTACTCGAGGCTTATTCTGAAAGCATCTGATTCAAAGCCTAGGAGGGCTCTTCACTTGAGCTTGTGATAACACTGCTCACCACACTGGAATGAAGGCAAGGAGGCTTGAAACACTGTGCTGGCCTTTGAGCATATCAAATCATTTCACCAGGAGCAAAGAGATAATCAAGGCAGGATAGAAAGAACAGAATTATTCAAATGCTGGATTTATCAAGACAACAGCAAGAATGTTAGGGTAAAAAAAAAAAAAGTGATTGTCCTTGTCCCCAGCCTCTCACGGCTGCCTGGTGTCAGAGACACAAGCTTGTACAGAGCTCAGGTCCAATAACAGATGTCACTTCCTATGAGGAATCATCAAATAAATAGTAATTTTAAAATTCTTTAGCTGAATTCTCATCCTGTTGAAGTCAGAGTTCTGCCTCTGCATTAAGAAGGGCCAGAAATTAAGTGATTTGTCTGTGGTAATATGTGTGCAGAGGGGACAGTTTAGTCCAGCCCAACCTCCCAATCAAGCCTAGTACTCCATCAAAACCTGTCAGCTCATCCTTTTTGCAATGCAAGAACTCTGTTTCCTTGATCCAATTATCCAATGACTGTTGAAGGTCTTATACCGTCATGGAGAATATGTTGAACAGTGGTCACCCAGAGGCCTGGACTCCCTCAGTCTCAGAATTCTTCAAAGGCCTAGACAACAACAGAGAACAGGATTGAAAATACGTAGTTGTCTTTCCTCCCTCCTCAAGTTTTGTGCTTTGAACTATCATGGGAAGATCTCCAGGTTCCCAGATCTAGGACTTGTGTGTCCAGGCTCTCAGCCCAACATATTCATGCCCTGATCTTGAGAGCTCCAAACGCCCACATTACAAATGCATTCAGACAGGGGCCACATGTACTCTGCATCTCTGAAAAAAAAAAATCAGGCAATGAAATCTTAGTTTTATCAGTTAAGAACTGTGGTACCCAAAATTTCTCTCCCAGATGCCTGAACACAGTTCTTTGCCTGTTTCAGCTTTTCTTGCTCAACTCCACCTACTATAATGGGAAGTGGAAAAAGGATCACGTTTTTTTAAACTATATGGTCGCAGAAAATGTTCTAGAGAGGCCACAACCACTTGGCTCCTCTGGTTAAGTCTCTGTTGTCTGGGGCACAGAAAGAAGAGGATGCTCTGGGGCAAAGCACTACATAGCTTCTCTCAGCCACCCTCTGGCAAAGCTCGAAGGCTGGGCTAGAACTGTCTTTGCAACTTGCAGCTTCCAGTACACCGCTTTTGGCTGGGCTCCTTCATCATACCGTGCAGGAAACACAAGGCTGTTTCCAGCCAGAGCTGGGTCTGGAAATGAGTCTTTGTGCCCACTCTGCACTAGTACATGCTGCAGGCACCAAGCTTTTCACGCACCAATTTGGTGGGAGAGTAGTTATCAGAAATCAAACAAAAAACTTCTCTTCCTCCAATTGCCGGGGCTGTTGTTTGAGTGTACATTCATAAGGTCTGGCCAAACCCAATATCTCAACTTCTGTGAGGTTTAAGACCAAAGGCTAGATTCAGCTCACACACTGAAGTCATTGTGGTTTTGTGAGTGCAAGCTGGACTGGAACTTCAGTCTGGTGGTGTGAGGAGGAAGGAATAACTTTGCTTTGATTTAAAAAGGAAAGAGAAACAAAATAAAATGGTGCCATTCCCTTGTAAATCTCAACCTCTCTAGGAATCCTGCTGCAGTGGGGTGCTTTCCCCCAGCTGACAGTGCACTGGAGATTGTTTCCATCAGTTAGCTGACTTCAGTGGGACTTTCCAAACTATTGGATATTTTGGTTCATCCCCCTTTCCTAGGGTTCCCTCTCCCTGCAAACCTTACAAGGATATTGCAGAAGAATGAAGCCAAAGCTTTAAACTTTGTGCAGTATCACAATGGCTTTTCTGTACTCACTCATCTTACAACCATAGTCTGGTTCTCTGCTCTTAGTTTTGTTTGTGTAGGGACTTCCTACCCCTGTTAACTCTCCTGAAACATCTCCAGGCAGTCCCCAAGTGTCTCACAGCCACCCACTCAGCCTTACAGAACAAGCATATTGCATCCTACTTTCAGCAGCACTTGGTGTATTTCCTCTGCTGCTAAAAGCAAAATAAGTTCCATCTCACCCAAGCAGAATTACTGCAATGTGGAGACAAAAACGAAGGGAGGCAGAGAGAACCTTCAAGTAGGAGTAAGGTTTCCAGCAAGGAAGCATAGCAATGATCATGTGGTACAACATCCAGCCAAACACTGCCTGCTCCCCTAGGCTGCCCCAGGATCCCTTTTCTGGCTTCAACCAGAGCCACCCCAAACTATCACGATGATTTTTACCTCACCATCATTTATCCACACTCTGTCACCAGCTAAAACGACACCTTGATTTTCTCTTGTTCATTAACTGCATCACTTCTTTTCAGTCACTGCCTGCAGTCCTAGCTAGTTCTCAAGGGAGTCCGGGGGAGGTAGGAGGTCTGACAGGTTGGGTAGACTCTACTCAATGCCTCACTACCCATATCGTTGTCAAGGTGTCACTGGTGGGAGAAAATGTGAAACCTACATTTGCCCTGATGCTCTCTCAGGCAGTGCAATCCCTTCCAATATTGGTTTTGCTGTTCTTGGTTCATACCCCTGCAGAGATCTCACAGCAGTGCCAGCATATCCATATGGAAGTGTCACATTTTAGCCTGCCAATGACATTCACTCCATATTTCTTGGTACTGGTGAGTAGTCTTTAACAAAAGGCATTCTTACCAGCCCAGACCAGCAGTCAGTGTCACTCAGGGGCTGCTCCAGCACCAGCTGGGAGTATCCAGGTGTGGAGACCACAGATCCATCAGCATTACCAAGGAGAATGGGAAGGCCAAGCCAAGGAGCGATGACAGAACAACCATGTCCCACACACAGTGTGGAAATGATCCCACTAGTAGTCCTGGAAGGAAACATCCTCAAACAGTTCTTTACCTGTCTGACTCTGGAAGAGGGGGGAGGCTCAAACTCTCCCCAACATCTTTTCAGGCAGCAACATTCTTACTAACACTGAATTCAGGGAGACCAGTTAGACCATGGAGTGGGATGAGACCAAGTCTCCACCGCACAATTTCATACAGTAATGTAGCCTTCAAATATTGTCATCAGATGTTTTGTACCCAGGCCAGAAAGAAAACAGATGCCAATATCTTATGATTCCATGATAAATTCCTTTCCCATCTGGCCTCCTCTTCTGAGAGCTTCAGAGGACGACTGAAATAACTTCATGGTTTCCTGAGGTTTCTTGGTTACAGTTCTCCTGATAATGCGACTAGCTCAGTGGCCTCGTTCACACTGCCCAGATGTATAAATATATCTTAAACAATTCTCCAGAGTTGTTTCTTTAAGTAATGAATGTTGGTCTTTGTGTTTTCTTCTATTGCATCTTCAGATGACATCTGAATTAGCAAGCTAAAGATTAAGAAAAATTAAAGAGCATTTTGAGTAACTGGGAGTAACTAGTCGTTTACAATAGGGACACAACTGAGCTCGCTGACTGGCGGGTGAATTTCAGTGTTTCATTTCTACTCTGTGCTGTGATAGCGACCTTTCAGAGGGTGTAGTCAATCTTCAACACACAAAGTACATCTCCATTCAGACAGCCCTTCAAGGACAATGAAAGGTTTGATCCAAAAATATTGTTCAGAAACTTTAAGAACAAGAGGAAAATCAGTTTTCCAAACTTATCATTTTTGTAGCAACGTGCAATACAGAAAAGCCAGAGCATATTCCAGTGTCTTAGCGGAGCTTCATTTCCTGTTACTCATGTATTCTAAAAAGCATTCAGCACAAAGCATTGAATGTCCAAAAAAGCTAAATGAAGAAAATAATTCTTCCATGATTCCATATTTATTCTATGTATTTTATATCTAGATCTACTCTCTTCTTAGATAGACCTGCACACAACAACTTACCTTTGCACATCCACCTTACAGCCTACCTAGTTACCTTTTAGACCCATATGTTTCACTTCCACCATGGCAGAAAACCAGGCTGCAGAGAGGCATGATTTTCTTCTGATGTGCTGACCTGACCAGGGTAAGGGTTTCAGGAAAATGTTGCAGCTGAAATTGCCACTAGCACTGCTGCAGTGCTAAGCCTGGGCATAACTTGGTGATCCCAGCTTACCATCAGGGATCCCTAATCAGCCTGGTTCATGACCATAAATGCTCTTTTGCAGAAGTAGGCAGTGATTATTGTTTACTCAGGGAGAGGTTTCCAGTGAATTCCTTTACGGCCACTTCTTTTCCTTACTTACTCCCTAGTTTTCCTTTTTTTCCCATTTCAGATCCCATCTCTTCTGCTGGGCCACAGTAAAAATCCTCAGGGGGCAAAAAAGCATTAGGACATTTCCTCTTTCCAGCTGCTCATGAACACTCAGAAGCAGAAAACACATGTCAGGCAGCCTGCAATTCTGTAGACCCCAGTCCCTCTTCACTCAGCATCCCAAACCTCACAGTCACTCCACGCCTGGAGAAGGCAGTGGGGTGAGCTGCCACTTCCTTCTCTTGCAGCACAAGTGACTTTAGCATGAAGAAATGTTTTCCTGGTATTCAATCCACATTTCCCCTCACCCAGCTTATCCCATTGTTTCTACTTAACCCTTCCCCAACAACCCCCTCACCCTGAGAAGCTCTGTATTTATCTGCCATACACAATTCTGATATGCTTTAGGTGCAAATAATTCATGTTAGCAACATACATGGCATCCCAACAGACAGGTGTGTGTTCCTATGCCTTTAAGGTGTCCCTAATTTCAGGCCTTGAATTACCTGGTGACTTTCTGTTGGAAATCATCAACAAGAAACCTAACATCAGTGGATCAAAACTATGGATCAAGCCACTTGCACATAAAGAAATAACTCCACATCCACTCTGAGCCTTGTGCAGGAGCTGCTCTGTTTGTTTGCCCCATGCTCGCTCCTCACTAAACAATATTCCTTGTCAGAGCACTGCTGGTGTACATGTAAAGAATCAAAACACCAGCACAGTTTCTGCTTCACACACGGGAAGGCCATAAGAGTTGGGAAGGGGTCAGTGAGGAAGAAGCTTGGAGTTTGCAGTTACAAGGTGAATCTCTGCAAACCCTTCTCCTGGGAACAAAAGTCTTACTGCTTCTGGTGTTCTCTGATCCCTCTGAAGCCAGTTGGGACACCTAAGGCACAAAACCCATGGTTGTAACCCTTTGATATTGGATGTTAAGACATGGTTGGTCTGAAGGGTATTAACAGAGAAGGTACTGGGATGTTATAAAGCACCTGCATGCTGTGACTGTGTGTGACTGACTTCTGCTACCTGCAAAATCAAAACCTGCCACGTATTAGGAAAATTCCTGGAAATCAATGTGAGCTTTTTCATGTTTCCTATGAATTTCCATTACTTCCTCCAAATACAAAACATTTCTTTAAAATACCTGAGATGTGGATTAACAGCAGAATATTGCAGAATACTGTCTTCTGTCTGTCTTCCTCTTCTGTCTTCTGTCTGTCTTCTTTGTAAAGACCAGAACTCCCTCTGCCTTCTGATCTTTTTTAACCCTTTAATCCTTATCACACTCTCTAGAGACCACTTCATGTCCATACTCTTAACGTGGTGTAGTGGTTTAAGCCTGGCTGGATGCCAGTGACTTACCAACTCTCTCACGCCAGCCTGCATACAAATAGGGAAGAAAGATAAAAAAAACCTGAAGTGCTACACTGGAGATAAAGATTATTAAAAATCTTTTACTGTCACAGTCAAAACAAACTCCAAGATGGGGACATAAAGAATTTAACAAGATCAGAGTTAATGTGGAGACGTATCATATATCTNTGTGAGACGTATCATATATCTTTAAGGCAACCTTCTCCCCCACCCCTCCGTCTCTTACAACAGATACCACATTCCCCCTTTCCTCCAGTGGGCAGGGGGAGTCAGGAGTAGGGGAAACCAGGCAGTTGTTATTCTCTGCCACTGCTCAGGGGAGGAGACCATTCCCCTGCATTCCATGGGGTCCCTCCCACGGGAGAAAGTCTTTCACAATCACCCCCAACATGGGTCCATCCCAGGGGGAGCAGTTCTTCCAAACTCTGCTGCCCATGGGTCACTCCACAGGGTGCAGTCCTTGAGCACTGGCTGCTCCAGCGTGGGTCCCATCCCAAGGCACACACATGTACAGTTCTGCTCCATTCCGTGGCCTCTCCTCTCCACGGGCCACACATCTCTCCTGTGACTCTGCTCCAATGTGGGCTCCAAAGGGCTGCAGCCTCCCTCCAGCATCCACCTGCTCCAGTGTGGGCTCCTCCACAGGCTACAAGTGGATCTTCTGCATCCCTGTGTTCTCTCCATTCCATGGGCTGCAGGGGGACAGCTGCTTCACCATGGTCATCCCCACAGGCTGCAGGGATGCACCTGGAATACCTCCTCCCCCTCTTTCAGCCCTGGCCTTGGTGCCTGCATTTGCTGTTACAACTTCTCACTGTACTTCTCTGGTGGCCATGATTGTCTTCCTGCCCCTAACTTTTTCTTCCTTCTTAAATATGTTATCACAGCAGCATCTCTATCGCTCCTGATTGGCCTGGCCTTGGTCAGCCACGGGTCCTGCCAGGAGCTGACTGGCATTGGCTCTGCCAGCTGTGAGGGAGGCTTCCAGCAGCTTCTCAAAGAAAAGCCTCCCCCATAGCCTCCTGCTACCAGAAACCCAGCCACAGGAAAAACCAATAGAGATGGGCATGTGATCCTTACTAGCTTTATACTAGCCAGATATCCCTCAGACTTCCTTCCCAGTGATTTACCACCTTTCAGCCATTCAAAGTTATGTTCAAGGAACAGACTACTTGGTCCCAGCACTTCTATTTACAAGAATCAACCACAAGCAGAGTGTTTCTTCAGCAAAACATAGTCCAGATTGGGCCCTGTGCAAAATTTTTACCTTTATATAAACTTGGGGATTAATTGGAAGATTTTTGCGGCTTGAGGATGCTCAAAGCACTACTAAAGGGTTAACGTCAAGACAGTTTTCAGAGAGAGAAAGAAGGTCTGGCTACAACTTCCCTTTGTTTCGCTCCTCTTCTTCCCATCCCCACCTTCACTCCTGCTGCTTCTTTTATGAATATATTTTTGCTGTGCCTCAAAAAAAAATTTGCCTCTCTGATGGCCTTGCTTTTCCCTGACTGCTTGGGTACATCAGAGATCCAGTCAGAGGGTGGTTTTTGTAATAAGGAAAGCTTCTTCCAGGCAGAGGAAGACACTGCCTGGGGCTTCTACATTCACAGCCTTTCTATTTCTGGCTCTCCCTTTTTACAGGGCTTTGTTTGTAAAACCCTGCTCTCCCCCCAAGGGATATTAGTGAGCATACTTACCTTAGAAACAGAACAAACCAAAAAAAAAACCCCAAGCCAGTGACTGGCAGAGCCTGCCACAGACATGAGGGGGTTTTCATCTTACCTCTCTGCCTTGCCTACTTTCAGGAGACTAATTAATAGGAATGCCTTAGCTGCTTAAATCCTGCTCTACAGATTTCATTTTGCCTCTTAAGGTAGAAAGTAAAAAGTAATCCTATTTCCAATATAGACAGGGGCAGACTATGCAGACACTGAGCCCAAAGCAATTCGAAAAAGGTCACTGCAATAATGCAATGCATAGATTCAGAAAGACCCTAGATGCTCTGGGGAGCTAGCATCAGATGTTAAGGTAAAGGAAAGGGCCCCAACCCTTCCCCTGATCCCTGACAAAAGAATTTCAGCCCATGACATCATCTCACAGCAGCCCTTCCCAACCCCAGCATCAAAGATAGGATTGCTGACTGCATCCACACACTGGGTTGGGTGTCCCATCATATCGCTTCCATCCTGCCTTATGCTGTGTAGCACAGCCAGGTATTGGCAGTGCCAGCAGCAAACACACTCTCGGAATCAAGTGGTCAGCCATCTCCTTCCATCCTTCTCCATCTCTGTGTATTCCACATCCTCCAGCCAGGTCACAGCATGGCCAGGGTGCCCTGCTCAGCAGCCACCAGCCCCATCCTCTTGCCCTCGCTGCCACCTTTTATCCCTTAAGCCACACACTCCAAAATCCATTACCACTGATGGTGCTGGGAATCCCAGCTGCAGTCATGCTTTGCATCAGTTTAGTGCTTTGCCATCTTTTCTCTTCCCAGTTCAGCAAGTTTCTGAATGCTAGGTTTTCTCCATGCCTGTCTCACATCCAGTACAAGCATTCTGAAGACACTGCTGGTTTGATTTTACAACACATTATATCATGGTGATCTATTCTAGTTTAGCTAGAGCAGGAACACTCACGCAACTTGACACTAGATTTTAAGGCAATGCTTAAAGTCCCTTGTCACCACATTGCCAAGGTACCTAAAACACATAGGAAGGGTGAAGCATTGCAGTGTCTCAAGATCTGCACAGGAAAATGCAGATCTGGATCTAGCATGTCTTATTCCTGCACAAGTTTGTTTCATTCAGTCTCATTAGTGAAGCAGTTAACTGTTCGCCCATCTTCTGAGAGCTACAAAGCTCCCTCCTGTAGATTTTCTATCAGTGGTTGTTTTGAACATTCTTTTCTGATGTCTGTTGAAACAAGCCAGTGTTCAAGCATGGCCTGTCTGACACTTATCCTAAGGTCAAGACAATTATTTCACTCCTTGCCCAGAGCTGCTGAGGCAGTCACAGTTTGCACCAACCTTTTAGCATTTCTGCCACCTCCAGCCGATTGCAGCCTTACTCAGGAAAATTTGCACCTTGTCGCTGTTGACACCTGCAAAGTCACCAAAAGTGTATGCCACCTTCCCAGCCCTCTCCAGTGCCCTCCTAAATACCAAGTGCTTTTTGTACTGCTCCCTTTCTGAACTTCAAGCCAACTGGTCCTTCAGCCAGGAAGTTCTCTATCTTGAGTGCAAATTTCTCCGGGGTCTGGCACAGAAACATTTTGATAATGAATTGGTAACAAGTGTGTAGTACTTTCCATCAACATGTGAAAGCAATCCTTTTCCCAGGAAGCGACTTTCAGGGAGGTGGTTGCAATCTTGAATGATTCCCCAGGCTCCCAACTACCACCACCATGACTGCATTCTCATTCACTTGCCAGCCCAGCCAGTTACTGCTGTTTGATATCCAGTTCTTTTGATTTGAGCATACACATTTTCTCATCTGGCACCAAGCAAATGAGAAGATATTTGTGTGTCAAAGTCACAAGTGTGTGCCAGTATCAGCTAGTCTAACTGGAGACGTGTCCTGGTAATTTCCAATGGGGCAACAACAGTCTTGCCAAAAACAGCACTTGGTTCCCTGACACTTGTTGCAGCAGGAAGGACTTGTCAGAGTGGAATCAAGTCCTTTTAATTTGACCGAAACTACTGAGCAGCTCTGCCAGAGCAACAATATTCCCCCACTGCTGTCCAGTTCCTATATGAACACTGTGAACCCAGAGGTGAAGGACTTTCATAGCCCATTACCCAGACTCCTGAGCCATGCAGTTCCCAGCTGCCACACAGAACCTCAGTCCCTGCTCTTTTTCTCCTTCAAGCTCAGCTTGCAACAGAGTGTGAAAACACATTTCCCCATCTTCAAGTTTTTGTTTGGTTTTTTTACTTCCTTCTCAGCATATCTAGCCCATCACCTTGAGGTGCAGGAAAGATGCTTAGCATTTCAGGAGATGTCATGTTTAACCTTGTGTATGATACAAGCTGGAAACACGCATTATCAGTAGCACGGGGCATGAAGGTGAGGATAAGTGGTGGTGTAACTTGGAAACTTCAGACACAGCCACGGGAAGATGCAGTGGTGTGCTCTTTTATCTTAGCTTAATTCCCAGAGGGTTGCTATTGTACAAACCACTTGCTGAAAAACAAATATACCTTCTGTCTCACTCAAGTAACAAGTTCAGCTCCTTCCCTCCCAGTTAAAATAATGGTCAGAGATGGTTATTGGAAATGTCAGGAAGCCTTCTTCCCATCTCTAAACTTTGCAAGCTTGGTGACCCTTCTGACTACCTACATATTCAAGGGAAGCCTGACAGATCCTGAGTGCCAAAGCAGAAAATCATTGAATTGTGTAGGTTAGAAAAGACCTTTAAGATCATTGAGTCCAACCCTTAACCCAGCACTGCCAAGCCCCCACTAAATCATGTCCCCAGGTGTCACATCTACGTGTCTTATAAATACCTCCAGGGATGGTCACTCCATGACCTCCCTGGGCAGCCTTTTCCAATGCTTGACAATCCTTTTGATGAAATTTTTTTCCTAATATCTAATCGAAACCTCCTCTGGTGCAACTTGATGCCATTTACTTCTGTCCTATTGCTTGTTACCTGGGAGAAGGGACTGACCCACACCTAAAACCTGGCTCCTGTCAGGTAGTTGTAGAGAGCGATAAGGTCTGCCCTAAGACTCCTTTTCTAAAGGAGTCTAAACACCCCCAGGCCCCTCCGCTGGTCCTCCTAAGGCTTGTGCTTCAGACCCTTAAACAGTTCTGTTGCCCTTGTCTAGACACACTCCAGCACCACAATGTCTTTCTTGATGTGAGGGGCCCAAAACTGAACACAGAATTTAAGGTGTGACCTTACACACTTCCCCTACCAGCAGTACAGTAGTACCTCATGGATGTTTTCATCACTAGGTACCAGTGGGCTCTGCAGATGAAAGCAGCATGTTATCATCACAACTGCACTTTCTGGAGAGCAGTTGGGAGGTAGCAAGGCCGAGGTTAAAGAACAGCAATAGAAATGAGGCAGAAGCATAGAGGATAGACAGGGAATTTGAGCAAAGTTGTAACCAGCTCAGGTCCGGGTGCCCTCATTGCCAGTGCAAGCCTCTAGACATGGGTCTTTAAAGGGCTGCCTGGAAGCATCCAAGAAGCCAGCCTGAGGCTTACCAAGCCTCATATTCTTCCTCAACGTGGATTTCCCCGTTTTTACTCATACGTATTTAGCTGCTCGGGGCTAACTCTGGGAAATACCAGACAAAACTATGCTAACACATGTTAATGGCACAAAGAGAGGAACATGTTTGCCTGTCCTCAGCTCTCTGAACTCTCCTCTTAACCTGGAAAAGCCTAAAGCAATATAGGATAGTGATGGAGGGACAAGATCTGCCAGGCTGTCAGGTAGCTGGGTTGGCCTGTAAGGACATGGCTACAACTCCATAGTCGATCCACACACCCAGAGCCCAACTGTGCCTTGGTTTTCAGGTAAAATTTGTGGTTTGATGGGTGCCTGAACTAGACAGTCAGTTTATGTCCCTACCTGATGCTTCATCATTGCATCTCTCTTCACCCAGAGGGGAAACTCATCCACACACACTGGGACACCTTTCTTGCAACTGTCTTTTGTGAGCACCTCTTTTGAGCTCCTTCTCAGCCCAGATGACTTTCTAATAAAATCAACACCAAAGATTTAGCACTGGCTATAATGTGATTCCTGCCTTTATACCAGAGGCTAATGCTGCAGGTAATACACTGCTTCCAGCATAGGAATATTTATAACAGCACAAAGCCTGGGAGATGGTAGCTGCAGCAAGCAGCTCTGTCCAATAGGTAGAGACCCATTTTCCTTATCCATCCAGGAAGCTACTCAAAGCCAGGAGGACAAAAGTATTTTCCTGAAAATGCTACGGCTGTTCTCAATACTACCTGTAATACCGTGCTGCACCACCACACTTCTGCACTGGCTCAGCACCACTGACCCACACAGTGTTGTCTCTGCACCACTGATCAGCATGTGCTTAGCACCAATTAATCTTCTGACTTCCAAAATCCAGCACATTACTCCAGGACTCCAGGATAAGGAGCAGCAGGTTGCAAAGACTGAAGCCTCATTTAAATGCTGCATGCTCACTCCCAGGAATTGAAAACACACCAAGTATGAAGGACAAGCAAAGGGAGCAAGGGGATTACTCAGAGCACCCAGGGCAGTTCAAAAGGAGCAGGTGTGAAAGTTTTGCTTTAGTAGAGGTCCTGCAATCTGGATGACACATCCAAACCCTCTACTTGGTGTACATCCTCACTTGGATCAACACTCTTACAGGGTACTTCCTAATCATCTATTGATTTCAACAGCTGTCCCTGTAAATGTGTTACAGAGTCAACGGCACCCTAGTAGCAATTGCAAGATCATGTGTTAATGCTCCACTCTTTGGTGCAAGAGGAAAATGAGTTTCGAGAGGATAAGTTATTGGCAGGTCAACAGGATGTTTGTGATTCTGGCAACAAGCAGTCTACGTCAGAGAAGGGGTAACAGGAGCAGGGGCACCCTCCCCTCTGTGATCTGTCCTCAAAACCAGGGTCAGCTCCTGGTTCAGCTTCCCAAGAGTCCTGCCACCCTTCTAGGAAACATCACTTGTGAGCCCCAGCTCTGCTAGCAGAAGGCATGTCCCAAAATCCACCTGCCTGCCAGTCCCACGCAGGGGACAGCCATGGTCCAGTGAAAGCACAGGGCCTAAGGAACACAATGAGGGCCAGAGTAGCTCAGCCATGTGAGGGGGGGTCTGACCAGCAGTATTCCTTGGGAGCAGCCTCTGCTCAGAGCAGAGTGAGGACTGAATTATTATTCTGGGGCTGGTTGTGCTTCCTGTTTTGTGTGACAGCTTCAAAGGAGAGTTAGCATACAGGGCTCTGGTCACGTCATCCCATTGTTCCCATGCAGCGAGGAGGCTGCTGGGGAGAGAGGATGAGAGAGAAAAGCATCCCAGCAGGCTGCCCCAGCCACAGCTCCCTGCCAGCAGTGGCACTTTGAAGGCAGGCAAAGCAAATGGCATGGTGATGCCAGGGATTTCCCACCTCCTGCCACGGGCACAGCACAGAGAGGGACAGTTAGACTTTGGGAGCACAGCCTCTCCCTCCCCAGGAGTCTTCTGACAGCGAAAAAGGCAAAAAGGACAGCGGAAGATTTTTTGCCTTTGGCAGTCTAGAGGATGCAAAATTACTCCAAAGTCCTTGAAGACCCAATGAGAGGAGAGGAGCTTTAAAGGCCTTTGAGGGATGTCAGCTTTTCAGCTGGTCCAAAGCCATCCCTTCTGCAGAGACATTATGTTTTCTGATACACACAGATCAATGTTGTGCCACAAAGAGGCCCAAGTCCCTTCTGCATGGACAAGGAGAGGAATCTCCTACGAAGACAGGGGATACGAGCAGTGCCCTGAGGTGCCAGCAAACCCCTTCAACCTGCCTTACCCAGGCCGCACTCATCAGCAGGGACAGATAGCAATGAAGAATCAGTGAAGAGAAGAAGAATCTCACAGAGAGACTTTGTCGAGGAGAGGGGTGTACAGGATGGGAGGCTAAAGCAGACGTGGCAAAGGGAAGCTAGGAAAAACTTCTGTGCACACAGAAACTCTCAATTAGGAGCAGCATAGCACCAAAAAAAAGCCATTTTGGGGCTGTTGTGGTTTGACCCTGGCTGGATGCCAGAGATTCACCCACAACCTCTCCCAGATAAAAAACTGGAAAAAGGGGTTGCAAAACATCCATACCAAACACAGTGGAAACCATTTCGCACTTGATGGGAGGAAGGGGCAGAGACAGAAGAGAGGTGCACCAGAAAAAGGTCTTGCATGAGTACTAAACCACAGCTGAAGACAAGAGCCTTTTAAAGGCTAGATCAACCAGATTAAGGGACATCAGTAAATCGCTCTGATTATATTCTTTACCTATGCTAAGAGAGGCTTGCCCATCTCCTGGGGCTGCACAAGAATGAACGAGATAAAGATCATGAAGCACCAAGATGATAAAGTAATGGGGTTGTGCAAGTTCTCACATAGGTAAAACTCTTTTGACTCTATCAGCAATAGAAACTGTCTTGGTGATCACTTTTCCCTAGATTTTGAAGTCTCTCTGAATTTGTACTTGTAAGGCTCCACTGACTTCATGCTGGTTGCAACTCAGACACTGTTTTTTCATGGATTGGGACTCAGAATTTCCCATGAAGAACATGAAACAAACTGTAATGTTTTAGGCAAAAATGAGTTACATGTGCACAACCTGGTCTGTGAGAAAAATCTGGCCTCCAAATTTTGACAGTCATCTTTAGAGGACCCAGAATATCACCTGCAGTATTTGCTGACCTATCAAGCAATCATGTAATGCTTCACTGAATGAGAACTTCTGCTGCTCTATACCTTTGGCATGGTTTTATACATGATGTTTTAATAATTTTTCGTTGTTGTTTCCTTTCCCCATTTCATTTCCTCTTTAAATTCCAAGACAACTGCCTGTGTGCAAGGATAGCAGCTGTTTTATTCCTGGAATTAGCTCTCAGTTACCGGACAGACAAACACTGGGCTTTCTGCAGGAAACTTGGCTTTCCTGATTTGTTGCTGTTTTCCTTAGGCTGAAGTTAATATCCATTAAAGCCAAAACAGACGTTTAGGGTTTTGTCTATGGAAAGAAAGAGTTCACTCCTTGTCAGCAGCAATGTGGGACCTTTCAGAAACAGAAATATTTTCACTTTTAGGTTTCAGCAAGACATTTTGGCAGCATTATGAATCCAAACCTTTGGCAGAATCATGCAGGCAGTGAGACACAGAGAGAGACTTCATGGAAATATGAAGAGCAAAGGAGATCATAGCTCAATGCTTCATTAAAGGTGCAGGAGTCCTTCCCACACACCCCTTGCTGCCGGCAGAGCTGCTGGCACAAAGGCACTGCAGGAAAGGGCTCATATTGCAGTGCCTGGTTTTCATGTCAAACAGTTTCTCACATCGCAATGGCTTCAGCTCCATAAGGGTCCTTCAGAACTGAAATACTTCATACTTTCACACACAAAACCCCCAAAACGCATTCTGGATGTTTGGAATTTGTATTTTGGACCAACAGCAAAGCTATGGAGAAAGCACTGCATGCCTCCTCTGCGACAACTGACAGCTTGCGAGGAAAAGATTAAAGTCACTAGGTTCCATGCATGGGGAAGTATCTTGATTAGCCGGAGGGTTATTCCAGAGGGCTGGAAGAAATTGGCACTGTGCTTGGATTGCTACAGGCCTGTTGAAACCAGAACAAATGATGTGACAAAGCTCATTTTTTGCCTCTAGGAGCCAGGAGGCCCAGTTGAGTCCAAACACACTCAAATTAAGCGCTGAAACCTTTGGGTGCTGATCCAGGACTGAGTGAAGCGTCTCAAAAGGTTAAGTTTTCCCATTTCTGACTACATTTATCTTTAGACTTGCCTAAGGAATTCTGTGAGGAATGAGGGGACAGACTCCTGGTACTACTGAAAGATGCTGTGAAATCTCATGACCTCCAACAGAAAAAGCCTTGTGCCATTTTCTGAGGAAAAGGTACGCTGCCTAATAGAGAAAGGATAGAGTTTGGACATCCATCCCACCTCAGGTCTTTATAAAGAGCCTCCCCGGAAAGGCAGGTGATGTCCTCTTTTCAAGACAATCTCCTCTCCTGCCCTGCTGCTCAGTTGCCTTTCTCCCTTCCTTGGCTCTCCATCATCCAATGTACAGACTTTGACTGGCCCTGGAGTGTATGGCCCTCATGACTCAAACCTGCCCCACTAAATACTTCTAGGGCTGACAAGGGCCCCAAGAGCTGTAGAAGTGCAGGTTACAGGTGAAAATGAGGAAAGGAGGAAGAAAAATAACAAGGGTGGAGCCTCAATATCTCCTTCTGCCCCATCTTAGAGCCACCAAAAGCTTTTCCAAGCTAGCATTGAAGGCTGGGACGAGCACAAGTGTCTGCAAATCAAGTGTCCAGATAAAAATAGGGATAGGTTTAGTTTTGGCATTGAGATTTTTCAAAACCAAAAAACCCCCACTGCTTAAGAATGGCTTTGGTCGTGTATGTTTGTGCTAGTTTTCTGCTTGTTTTTGGTATGACCTGAGTTCCCTTTTCCTTCCATTTCTGATCCTTCAGTATACTTTACTTTCTAAAGATTTTCTCTGAGGGGAAAAAGAAAAGGACTGGAAATGCTCCTTTTCATTTAAAAGGAAGTTGAGACTCCCTGACAATGAGATGAATCCAGCAGCTGGGCTTTTAAGGACAGTCTGGAAATTACTAGACTCCTGATAAAATCATAGGAGTTGGAGGCTGTATTTCCTCTGCACAATTACAATTTCTTTGCCTGTGGGTATTGCTGTGTTGAAATGACTCTAAAGTTCCTGCTATGTCATTGAATTCGCATGCATTTCTTTTTTGGTTCTTTCCTGCTCCCGTCCCTGCTAGAGAGTAGACATTCCTGAAAATCAACTAACCACACTCTCATAACTTTACAGCCTGAAGACCTTGAAGCAAATGAGCCTTGAAGAGTAATTGTAGCATTACAGGCACCAAATGATGCTGAATTATGCAGTGCTTAGTGGTTTGATTCGGAGGAAAACATTGGATAACATGAGTAAAAAATCACTTCTTCAAATAATACAGCAATGCTAGTTAAAGTCTCAGTGTTTGGAACTGTATCAGGAAAATAATATGAGATTAAAGTATTAAACAGTTTATACAGTTAAACCCCCACTGGGAAAGGACCTTTCTTTTACCCTGTCACCAAATTTAGACAGCCCCTCCTGCCAGCACATCTGCATTGCTGTAAAAGGTACTGAGAGTGACTACACAGCAAATCCAAGTATCTCAGGTAACAAGCAGGATGTACCAGGTCTTGAATGCAGATATGAACGAGTGTTCCATTCTGGTGGCTAAGATGTTGTGGGAATGCATAGGCCTTAACCAAGATGCATCTTCCCAACAGGATAAATTAAATTCTATTGACAGCCAAGATAAAAGCAATAGCAATAGCCATAATGCAGGAAATATTCTGGATACGTGTACAGTGATGTCTGGTGATATATGTTTATCACAGGGTTGGATTAGATGATTTTTAAAGGTCCCTTCCAACCCAAACCCTTCTATGATTCTATGTTCAGTAATCATTGACCATTTCTATGTGCTCACATGCAGGATATATCTGTATGTTCTGTGAATGGGTTTTATATTATTATTATTGCTATCATCATCATCATTTTTTCTGCTCTTCACAGGTAGGAACCAAAGTGAAATTAAGTGTTAATTAAGAAATTAATGTAGAAAACGAGTAGCTTGCTCAAGATCATGCAGGAAATGGGCAAGAACTGAGGGACAGGAAGCAGGTGTTCCCTGACCAGACCAGGGTGCTGGTGGCTTACTACAAAGAGCTTAGCATTGCATAGGAACTGGAAAACACAAGGCTCCTGCAATGTTCGGAAGTCCTTTTCACCAAAACTTTGGTATTATTCATGAACAAGAACTTTGTAAGGAGGGTACGAAGGGAATGGGGTAAAGTCTGTTTAGGCCCTCCCCTCTGCTTCATGGGTGCTCTTTGGCAGTGAGAGTAACATACAGGGCTGTGGGAAGAGCAGCAGCTTTGATGGGTTATCCAAGAAATCCCCAAGAGCAACAGTACCTGAAGGGCCTGACATTCCCAGCAGGTGAAGATGAGCAGGACATAGCTCAGGTATGCCAGCATGAGGAGCCATGTTGTAGCATCATAAGAACAAATAACCCTGTCACTCAGAGAGCATCAGTTCGCCCAGGAGTGTAGACACCACACTTCCCCAGGCTGGGAAGTGTGTGCTAGGTTTCCCAGTGCTCACCCACCACATTGTTCCATGTCCACCAACTCCCTTGCTGAGCTTCCCACAGAGGCTGGCTGGTGGGGGCAAAAGAGTGAATGCCACAGCTTACCACTGAATGTGATGAAGCAAGAGCTTGAGGGAGGGTTAAGTAGGTGACAGTCTAATTAAGGAATGTATGATAACGACTCAGTCCAGCAGCTAGGCTGCAGGCATTTCCTGACCATGAGATGATGCCAGCTTTTCCACCTCTGAGCTTGCCTTTGCATGGCTTTTAGACACTGACCACAGCCCCACTAGGTTGACGGAGAGTTGTCCAAGTCCATTGTCCTGCTTGTGTACACATGGGGAGGTAGAAGTAGAGACTTTAAGTTACCTTTTGGCTTGCCACTCATTGTTGGGTGTTTAAGCACAGGTGTCTGCTGCTGTTGACACTGAGTGATAAGCAGAGACATTTTTTCCATTGGAAAGAATCTCAAGAATTTGACTGTTCTCTTTTGATTCTTTTTTTTCCCTTCTCTTTCATGGAAAGGAGACTGTTACTGAGGCAGGGGAGGCAGCAGGAAGGCTGGCAGAAGGAAGAGGTGGGAGGGCACTTGTTTAAAAATTAGATCCCCCCTCCACTCCCTTTTCCAAGGGCAGCCACTTCGGCCCCAAGCTTAAAATTCTGTTTGAATGAAGTATTCCTCCCTTTTAGTACCCTCAAAAAGCAGCCAGCAGCCACTTCTGAGGACTACTTATCCCTCCAGAAGAAGGAGGAGCTGTGGCTCCTTTGGTGTAGTCTGTGATGGTGGGGATGAATTTGCACCTTTCTGTCCAGGGCCACAGTTCAGTCCCCTCCTTGACCCCTTCAAAAAGAAGAGTAAACACTCAGAGCTTAGGTTAGCAACAGGGAGAAAAATATTTGGATGTAAAATACAAAACTTACGCCTTCCCAAAAGGAAAAAAGTAGACAAGAGCTCGGAGGGGGGCCCCCTTCCTCCTCCCCATGTCCATTTTGAGACACTGACTTCATACCATAAAACACCCCAAGACGCCATTACCAGAAAGTTCCTATTATAATTTTCGTGCCTAACTGTGCCTCAGCTCTATGTTTCTGGTCATTTGTTACGTCACTCAGGCTGGTTAGAATTTTCCCTGAAAGAAACCAGGCCTTGTGCACTCAGGGGTAGAGGAGGAAGACTCAGTGACCCTCACAGCACTGTGTACCACAGGGGAAAATTTGTCTCACAGGAAGCTGGTTGAACATCCACACACACACGTGTGTGCAAACACAAGAGGCTGAGATGGTCCAACATGCACGAGCATGTCCCAGCATACGAAAGTGCTGCCCAAGGATGCTGCCCTGCCCCTGCCTTCTGCCCTCCTAGAGCTTTGTTAGAAAACAGACAAGCCACCTCCAGCCTTCCAGCTGGTACACGTGTCAGAGGGCATCTCTCCCTCTTGGGTAATGGTGACACTAATAAGCAGGCACCATCCCCAGCAAAAGATGGAAAATATAATAAATGTGCTAAAAATAAACCCCCGGTGCAGTGGAAAGCCAGGCCCAGGGGAACTAAACCAGCTGCGCTGGGACACAACCTTACCTAACGTGTTCAATGGGGTTTGGCCACAGCACAGGTAATTGCCTGTATCTTCAGCTTTCTGCAGCAATTAACTTGCTCTGGTCCTCAGCTACCCCCTGCTCCAGGACTAAGTCGGCACAGAGTCCCCACTGCTGCGTTTCCTGGAACCTGGGTCAGCATCCTAGCATCCCTCTGCACCAGTCCATCCAACAGTTGTTATTTTCATAGGAGGTTACATTATAAAAAAGACAAGCCCCCATTGCACTTGGCATGTCTGCTCATGGGCTGAGGAAATGTTGGTGGCAGTAAGGCCAAACAGGCTGAGGTCCTTGCTGCAGAGGCTGCCACCTCTTCTGGAGGGGATACAAGTCTTGGTTCCAGTCTGCTGTGTGGGGCTGTCCATCCTCAAGGAGTCTGAGAACTGCCCCATACATCCCTCACATCTCAAGGTAGGGGGACAATGGAGGATGAGAAGGAAAAGGCAAACAGGCTTGTTTTGAACAAAAGGATGAGGCCAAACCACAGATGAAACATTACCACTTCAAAGGGAAAAAAATAGATAACGATATTAGTCACCATCAGTTAACGACCCACAGCGTCCTCAGCCTGCAGGGGCTATGAGGAACCTTCCACCCTCCTTACCATCCTCCTCCTCCTTCCTGTCCTCCTGCCCCTGCTCCTGCCTGTTTATGATATGGCTTATGACAAAACAACTTATTAAAGGAATTACACAACTGAGCTCCTAACCCTTTCCATGCTGGATTTTTCCAAAGCCTTACGCTTATTGGGTAATTGTGCTGGAAACACCAGCTACCTGACACAAGCCCTGTTGTGTGGTTGTTTTTTTAATGAGGCCTCAGCTCCTTAATTGCTTGCATGCTTTGTTGGGAAAGCACAGTCACATGGGTGCAAAGGTAATCCAGGAAAAACACTATAAGTGCGCTGAATTACAGGGCCTGGCACTGCCTTCAGTATAGAACTCTGCTCACAGCACTGGGACCAGCAGCCCAGGAGGTCACTCGGTGAAAGGGTAATTTTACAATGCAGATTGGTGTTGGCTCTCCAGCTCATGGTCCATATGCACTGCAGGAAACTTGTCTCATAACAGGGCCTACAAGATGGCCAAGGACATACATGTGAGACTGTGCATAGGTATCTCCTGTCTTCTGCAATGCCTTTGCAATACCTACTGCAATACCTACTGGAAGATATGGTCTAGGACCTACCAGAACAGAATCCTATGGCCAAGGTGGATGTACCTCTAGACTGTTCCACCCAGATGCACCAGGACACTAGGCAGATCTCCCCAGGTCCACTGCCCCTCACCGAGGGCTCACCATCAGCAGCGATCAGCCATGCCCTGACCTATGCAATCACCTCAATTTTGACTGTGAAGTTTGGACCAGTGGATAGTTTCAATGTGTCATTTACGCTGCCAGCAAGGAGCTGACACACACGCACTGAGCAAACCTGTTACTATCTGTGTTAGAATAACTCCCAAGGGGCCAATCACCATGATAAGTTTAGAAACAGGCACTGTGCAGATGCTGAGTGAAGGGCACACTGTACATAAGTGTGTACTTGCATGAAGCAACTAGGTGGATAAGCTGTGCTCCTGCATGTGCAAGAAAATCCTTACCTACTATTTCAGTTTGCTGGGTTCAGACTTTGTTCCAAATTTCTGTAAAACAAAATCACCTACAAAACACGCCCCACCCCCCCGCCCCGCCTCCAAATCACCTATAAAAAAACCCAAAAATCCCAAACTCAAACATCCAAAAGAAAACCCCACTAACTGCAGCCCACTGGGTCATCTTAACCAGCTTCAAAACACCTGGTAAACAACATGCACACTGACAGACACGAGGCTGCTCCAAGCGTCTCCACACATTTGTAATATAATACGGTGTATGAAAACCATATCTCTGTATAATTAAGAGTACTCAGAGCAGTGACTCAGACATTCCAGTGCACTGTCTTCTTGTTGTTAGTGTGTGAATAAAACTTTACTCATTTTTTCCAATGACTTTGGACTTTAAAAACAGTAATTAGCAAAGTCAGCTTGTTATCAGCTCCTCTTGGTTACTCGATCTCCCGCCAGTCCTCCACCGTGTTTTGGTCACAGGCAAAACTTTGGCAGTCATTTCCCAAGACTTGCTTTTGTCCAAAGGACAAAAAACCAAGTGAGGAAAACAGGTTGTAAACCTGCAAGCCCTTCCACACATCTTTGATTTAAGCATTTGGTCATTCAAGTAGCTCTAGACTAGGTCTTTACATAATGTGGTAAGTAGCAGATATGGCATGAAATAAAACTTTAGAAGCATCATTTTCTCACTTTGCCTTCTAGTTACTGCTAGGCATACATCAACATAAAGTGAAAACACTGTCCTCACTAACAATGCTTCTCCTACTGTGTTTTTACAGTGGTTTTCATCTACACTGCTCATAGGCTGTGTTACTGCTTGTACATGGTCACACACCTGGCATTGGCAGCCAAAAGAAGGGCGAATGGCAGTCTGCTACTTACCACCACTGAGGAGTGTTCAGCCTATGAAACATTTCAAAGGGTACTATGGAGCCCGTGCTACGTGAGGGACAGAGGAACTCCTGTTTCCTCCAGCATTCTGGCGGTCCCAGGATTTTCTTCCCTGGTGGTACAGACTGATGGTGAGACTCCATAAGAGAAGCTTGAGAGACCAGCACCCCCTTGAAATCTGTGGGGAGACTCTAATCCAGTCAACCTGCACAGGTGAGCCACCACTGACAGTACTTGGACTGACATGTGTGGGAACAGAAAAATTTTCAAGAGAAATACCTAAGTCCACAACATTTTCATATGAAAAATTAGAGTGGAAATAACAACTTTTCCTGAATAACTGAGGTGATGACTCATCTACTCTGGTGAGTAGATTGTCCTTGTCTGCCATTTGTTACAGTGACTCTCCAACACATGCACAAATATAGGACTACTGTGTAAGACCCACCTACAGCCAGAGGTTTTTGCTGTGAGAACAAGGGATCAAACAGGATCAGACCCTACATCAGGACTGGAGGCAAAAATCAGGGAGTTTATTTAGCCTTCTTGGTCTAACTGTTTTCCTGAGCTCAAGTGGGATGAACCCCATCAAGTTCCAAAGGACGTGAACCACCTACATGTGCTTTGCCCCTGCCACCTCTCTTCCCAGCTCATGGTCTTCATTGCAGTCTTGCTGTGTTTTCTTCATTCTTTCCATTCCCCACTGGGGCTGTTTTTCACCCTGTTGTGTCACTTCATGTCCTGCTGGTTTGGGGTTATTTTTGTAGTGATTAAGAAATGTGAATTTCTCAGAGAATTCAGTCTACTGGGTACATACAGAATGGTTGGACATGGATGCAGAGATCTTTTTACACTACAGAAACAGAGACATTGATGTGAACAGGCAAACACAACAAGATGAAAACACAAAATAAACTAGAGGCAAGGTTCAGCTCATCTGGCTTCAGCTACTTGAAAGCTGGGCACGCAAATTCATAAAATATAGAATGGTTTGAGTTAGAAAGATCATTTTAAAGATCACCAAATCCCAACACCCCTGCCATGGGCAAGGACACCTTCCACTAGACCAGGTTACTCAGAGCTCCAACCAACCTGACTTCAAATACTCTGGGCAACCTGTGCCAGTGCCTCACCATTCTCATAGTTAAGGATCTCTTCCTAATACCTAATCTAAACCTTACCCTCTTTCAGTTTGAATCCATTCTTCCTTGACCTGTCACTATATCTCTTGTGAATAGTCCCTCTCCATCTTCCTTGTAGGCTCTCTTCAAGTATTGGAATGCTGCAATTAGGTCACCCCAAAGTCTTCTCTTTTTCCAGGCTGAATAATCTCAATTCTCTTAGCCTTTCCTCATAGGAGAGGTGCTTCATTCCTCTAATGAACTACACGGTTATCACCATCCTCTTGCTAGCCAGAGGACCTCCAAGAAGGCATTTTTTCCAGATAGACTATTAAAATGATTCACCTTCTGCAGGTGTTTACTTCCTTCCATGGCATACAGGAGGAGACCTAACCACTATCTCAGACTAAACACTCAGGTTTTATGTAATTACAACAGAGGAAGCTCAGCAAGACTAATCTAGCATCAGAGCGGGAAGTGTCATTACAGGGTCTGCAACTGGGAGCTCTTTGCTGTCTCCCTGGGTGAAATTCAGCCAAATAAACTATCTCTTCTGACAGCAGTGGTTCTGGAGATTTCTTCTGATCAAGTTTCCTCAAAACTGACTGCTGTTGCATCACACCAGGAACCTTCCCTATAGACAAATGCCTAAGATTTGTTGGAAAAGATAGATATGGGAAGTCACTGATGGCAAGTCCCTATAAAGAATGAAATACTCACTTAAGTTAAATACTATACTTCATGTACTCTGTGGCCAATCATATTTTATACAGGTGGAAAATAGTTACAACGTTTAGCTGCTCAGATCAAGCAAGGCAGAGATAAAAGAATCAAGGATACTGGAAAGGAGCACAAGGACAGGATGTGGTCTGTGAAATATGTGCAGCAAGCATCTCTAGGCAGCTGAGAAAGGCCCTGGAATGGGCCAGGACAGCTCGGGTGTCCATCTGAGAGTACCAGTGGGGTGCACAGTAGCATGCAGCCTGGCTCTCGCCTGCCCTGTACAAATGCTCACAGACTCTTTCCTCTACCACACACAGGCACCCACAGCAGACCCAGCCAGGAATCCACATCCAGGCACTGTAGATTTTGGCAAATCCCATTTCAACTCAGCTGGATTGAGACAAGTCATGAGACTGCACACTACAAAGTCCCTTTGTCCTTAGGTGTGGGGGATAATGCCCCAGCACAGATCTGCTAAGCATGACGGGGACTGACAAGCCCCTGCAAAGCCTCCCCTTGGTCCTATTGTCAGGCCAAGTTTATTTATGACATCCTGTTCTAAAGTTGCCTCTGTCTTCCCTTCTTGTGAAGGTATCCCAAAATCCACCAGCTGGAACTTTACTGGATTAAACCCGCCAAATCAATCTCAGAATGTGACAATTATTCAATCGGTGAAGCAAGCTGTGGGTGCCAGAGCAGTGGAGGGTAGGGGTCTGAGAGGCAAATCCCACATGCACACGCACATCCCCTTCTCGGCACACAGGGAAAGGTTTCCCCACTCGAGGGAACATGGTAAGGAGCTGCACTTGTGCACAAGTGCAGCTTGCCAGACCACCCAGCTTCAGCCAGCTCACCTCCACCCCGTGGGACGCAGGGCTGTTGTCACCTGGGCACCAAAGAGGTGCTGTTTTAACTGGGGAAAGGTGGGCACAGCCCTCACTGCAGCAGGGGTTTGCCCTCACAACACACACAGCAGACCTGCCGGCCGCAGCACTGGCAAACACTGCAGTGGAAAAGAGTTGGCAAACACCGCTCTGGCAGGCTTGTGCTTGACAAATATTGTTGAGCTGATTGTAACCTGCCTGGCTCTTACTCCTGAATGCAGAGTACCTGTGGGGAAGAGTGCAAACCCCCTGTCCTACAGCCACCCTTTATTCCTACCCTGGCGCAGCTGGAGAAAGCTCCAAACCTGAGCCACCTCCTCACCACAGCTGAGGTGTTCCCGCCGTGGAGAACAGCAGGAGCAAGCTGTTAGGTGGCGGTGACCATCCCGGGATTTTATTCCTGTGTTTTATCAGAGACAAAGGCATCAGCCGATGCGACTCTGAAGGCGGTGGGGAGGCGCCTGGCCGTAGCTGGACGAGATGTTAGCTGCTGCTCCATCCCTGCAGCTTGGCTCAGAGCCGCGGGCTGCCTGCATCTGGCTCCCAGCATGTGTGGCAGGGCACTGTGCACACCGGCGTGTGGCCACCAACGCACCTGGGCTAGGGGATGTTTGGAGGAGAGATGTTTAGTGGCAAGACACACTCTAGGACAAGTGTGCCAGGAAATACCTGGGCTCCTGAACTGTCTGAGAGCTGCATAAAGAAGGAAGCATTGAAAATGAAAGCAAAGCGGCGGTGAGATTTTATGCTTGGCTTCTGACACCCTCTCCTTCTCGTACACTTGACTTGCTTGCTTATTTTTATCAGATGAAGCTGATGGTTGCTGCTACGGTAACCCTGTGTGGTTACAGCTCTGACAAGGAACAAGTGCTCAGTGCATGCTTCCTTTGTGGCTTCCCTCTCTGCTCAGTCTTTCCACCCTTCAGCGTTCTCAAAATAGTGTGTTTTGCTTTGTTATGCCTCAGCTGCCTGTTGTGATGGGCAGGGGTTCATCCCTCCAGGCTCTGTTCCCTTGGCCCACCAGCCACTCCTGTCTCCAACTCTTCTTGTCCTATCTTTGCTTTCTTTAGTGGGCAACATGCAGGTCTCTGACTCCAAGCATAGGTCTGGCATTTTTTGTTAATATGGAAAAAGCACAAAACAACTTTCATGCAGTTGATAACATGGTTTGGGAGAAAAGGCCCTTCACTGACAGAAAAAAGCCTAATTCGAAACAATAACAAAAAAATTACCCTTCTTGCTTTGAGCCCACTCCTTCCCTTTCAGTTGTCATGGGGAAGGTGGGACCAGTGGATAAGGGCTGGCGTTCTCTCACATGATGTGGGATTAATTCATCTCTTAGGGCTTCCCACTAGCCCCAGGAAGTGATGACCCACATCTTCAGGGACAATACCAGAGCCTCACTAGTGGATTTATCCATGCTCCAGCCCCACTAAAGTGGTTTTTGTTGATGGTGTTTCACTGGCAAGGGTTACTACTAATTGTGCTACCAGCAGTTCCAGGCATTTCCTGTGTGAAGCAGGTTTCTCTGCACTCAGGTCCTCCCTAGGTGTTGGGCATGAAGCCTCTTCTCTCCTCCTTCTCTAAAAACAACAGTCATAAGTTTCCATTTTTATTAGGACAGGTTTTGGACCTGCTCTCCATCCGCAATCCTTTCTGCAAACGGATGATCACTGTAGCTGTAGAAAAGCGATATCTTTCTAACCCAAGTGGCTGAAAACCAATTGTCACTGTGCAATTGACCCTGCTGGACTCTGAGGGCTCGGGATGAGCCATGGCTCAAGGGATGCCCCACATGCTGCCCTTCTGCTGCAGGGAGCACCACCATGCTCCACTCCCGTCCGAGCACACCCAGGCAAGAAGCCTTAAACGGGTCACAGTGACGCCCACTTGCCCCACCTACACTTTAATCCAGCTTTTCATCAGGGGACCCTGCAACACCCAGCAACAACTTTGCAGCAGGATGGGTGGACTTGCACTCACAAGGCGCTGCTGCAAGCAGAGAGACATTGACAGAGATACTGCCAGCTATGGGAGCATAAGGCAGATGCATAGTTAAACTCTGATGTGCTTCTCCCGGGCCCAGACCCAGATCTTTACTTTTCTGTCCAAACATAAGTGAAAAGTCATCACTTGAACCATGAAACACCCAGAGGTTTTCTCCTCAAGCAAGGGTTTAGGGACAGTAATTCCTCTTGTTTATATAGGGATGCTTGGTGCCCAGGATTGCTTTTTGAGAGCTCAGAGCATGTGCATTACAGGCTGTTGCACCTCACATCCCTTGGTTTGTTCCAGGTGACTAGATTTGAGGGATTCTATTCAGTTATGATTGTGGTTCAAGGTACCTCAAGCCAGATCAGCATCACAGGGATGAAAACCTCCACGTCCTCAGGTGCTGTGACCTTCCTACAGGGACTAAAATTGGAGGGAGACAGCTTACCTGAAAGACAATTCAGCTTCTCCTGTTGCTTGCAATAGTGTGGTTACACCAGAGCAGGATTTTGACGTGCACCAAGGGGACCTGTATCCTATGGGTCGCTGCTCTCCATATGATGCTGAACTAACTCTGCACTCCCATAGAGTAAAAAATTTTCATCTGCACTCAAACATAAGCAAAATCAAATGCCAACAGTTCATCTGCAGTGTGTTTTGAGTGACTGTGGGCTTTGATGAAGCCAAACAGAAGTGGATGCACACTGAACCCTACAATTGAAATATCTGGGAGAGTGACTATAAGTTGAACTAAGCAGGACAGCAGTGCGCATCTTGCTGTATCATGTTTCAACTACAGGGCAAAGCTTTGAGGAAGAAAAATGCCTCAGGTTTAAGTAAGAGCCAGAAGTATTACTCTATGTGGAAAGAGAAGTCCTTATGCCACCCATCAATTTTTGGGATGATTCAGGCTCACCTATTCAGCAGCAAGGCCATTTTCATTTGATGATGCAAGTTGACCACAACAGCTGGAGCCAAGGAGCAGGAAGAAACCCCCTTCCCACCAGCACTGCTCCAACCTGATACACAGCAGACCCCCATGCAGAGCAAGCCCCAGTCAGAGGCCAGCCCTTCAGATCTGGCCCCAAAATAGCATGATGCACCAGGAAACAAAGTAAGTGACTTCATTGTGATGTGAGCCTGAAAAACCTGTTTGTGTTAAGCCCATGGAAGTAGCAGACAAATTCAATGCGTTTGCAGTTTCCAACAGAAATGTTCCAGGGCAGAAGCGAACATCTCCACCGATTTCAGACCAGGACTTCAATTTTAGAAATACTGCAACAGCTTCCACAAGGCAAGCAACTCTATGTCTAAGGAGAAGAAATTAAGGCACCTTAGCTAGAGGTTGAGTGAAGAAAAGGAGAGGAAAGCCTCAATACTGCATTTGTTTCCAGGGTGTAAATCACCCATGAAGGCTGAGCCCAATACAATTCATGTTTGAACTATAGGGCTCACATGGACCATGCCCTCACAGTTCAAGCACTAAATCTAATCATCGTTAGTTAGTGTATTTAAACCAGTTTCATGCAAACTAAACACACTAGCCGCAGCTGAGCTTGTTTGCATAGGTAAGATTAGTGTGTTGCCTGCCAAATCACAGGAACTTCTTTACACATATCTTAAATATATGGGTATTCCAGGGTATTTGTTCCTTATCACCTCATTTTAGTGGAAAATCTAACCCAATTAAGTACACAATTTGAATTACTGAATCCTGGTGTGGTCAGATTTCTACACCCAGAACACTTTTGCTACTGAACAAGTTCAGAATCACACTCAGAAATGCCCGTTTCCTCCAGGAGCACCAGAAACTGTAGCACACAGCCATTGGTGTGTGACAAGATACAACCAACTACTCAAGAAGAGTTGACCTCTAGACCTGCAATGGCCAAAGCAGGCCCCTGGGTAGCTCAGCTGAGACCCTAACATCACACAGCAAGGCAAGACTTGTCTCCATGCTCGTTGCTCAGGGCAGGGCAAAAGCAGACACGGGGAACATGACTAACAGCACCTATGAATAGTTTCCACTCTCCATTACTTCATGCTCTGTAAGGTTAGGCAAGGGGGTAGATGTAGATTACAGATAAACAGATTTTTTTCAGGACCAAGTAAGATATTGCTGCATGAAAGGCTGCAGCAAACTGCTGCTCTAAGCAACCACAGGAAGATGGAAGGCAAAGATGCTGCCCCTCACTCAAAGTTGATAGAGGCTTTGCAATACCATAGGGCATGATCCAAGACCAGCCACATACACAAAGCCACCATCTCCAGGCTCACAGAACAGCCTCAACTGATGGACATAAGTCTCTTCAGATATTGTCATTAGCCTTGCAAGCCAGCACACCTAAGACCTGACACAAAATGACTGACTGATCTGGAAGATTGACCATCCCAACCCACTCTGGTAGTAAAAACAAAACCAGTATATTTGGAAAGCATTTTCAAACTTTATTTACAACTGTCACAGTGACAAAAATGTAGTTTGAAAAAAATGCTAGCTTCTCCCTGAGGCTCAAAAAAGAATTACAGAAATATAGAATGTATATCATACAACAGGAGTAGTTTTACTGGAGTGCTTTGTTCTTTAGATATGTTCAACAACAAATAGAAATATACACAATACTTCCAAAAAAAGGATGCAGACAGAAATATGCAAGTCTCTAGGGCAGACAGCAGGTCTGAAGTCCAAGGAGTGCAACCTCACTGCTGCCCACATGGAAATATCTTTGATATACAGCTTTGACTTGGTGGTACAGATGGTAGAGACCAATAGAGAGTAACACTTAGAAATAAGACAACTGGCTGGTATGCAGGTGTACAAGCTTATTCCAGTAAGACAGCAAGACTAGAACAAGTGTTACAGATACAACAGCTGAATCCATCACTAGAGAAAATGGTATCACCACATCATGACCATTCAGTTATCAACCATCCTCCAAGATGGGCAGGGAGCATGTATAACTGAGTCTGCACGGCTGGACTGGAGACCAGCCACAGTGTAAGAACACTGAAATTCTCCTGCTTTGTGCTAACTCATCTCCAAATTCCAATCTCTCCAGAACAGTTACACAGAGCTGATAAATTATTGCCATTATGTTTAAACACAAGCAAGACAAGACTAAAACAATCCTGCCAATATGTTAAAAGCAGTTCCCAAACCCCACCAGCATTTAATGACTCATGAGGTATTAAAAATAAAAATACACACGTCCAAATAGATTTTAAAAATTGAACCAGTTATAAGCAAAGGGGGGTGGCATTGGGATTATTATGGAAGTTTGGTTAAGGCCTTGACATTTCTTTTTCTCTTCCATGACTCCAGATTCAGTTTAGGTGGTAAATGTTCTCATCCTATCCCAAGACCACTGCCTCCTGAGCTGGTCCCCAAAGCTGCAAGATCCTCCCTTTCCAAGTAAGAAGCAAGTTATCCTGTCTGGCAGCAAACTGGCCTTCTCCTCAAATGGCAAAAATGACTTCTCCTTGAGGCAGGATATGGGGAAGAAGACACACCACAGACTTCATAAGCCAGTCTGCGCTTCATTAAACAACCATGAATGTACTACCCTTGCTAAAAAGCAGAAACACATCTTGTCTCAGGACACCCAGACTAATCCTCTCCCAACAGGCCCCTCCTACAAACCCTACTGGTGATGCACACTAGATATGATGTTTCATCTTTGGATGATCTTCAAGTCTGGAAGCCCTCCCCACAACACACTCTGCTACCAGCCTGTCCTGCACTGAGGAGATCCTGCAGTGCAAAGCTGGAGGAGACCCCCCCTGCCCCCCAACCCTCTCAAGCCCACTGACCACAAAGTTAAGAGACATGAAACCCTACAATCTTGAGGACACCACAGTAAAGAGGCATAAATCTGCCCCCTTGGCCTTTGGGGACTGTACAAGGTGAGACCAACCACTGTAGCATCAATGAATGGGAGAGAGAATCTGAGGTGTTCAAACCTACATGAGCTCTTGCTGCAGACAGAAGCACCTTTACATCTGATGCACATCACCTCATGGTAACCACCTGCAAGATAAACTAGGGCATCACAGTAGAGATGAAAAGCAGCAGCCTAATATTATCCTGCACATACATCTGTTCAGCATTTAAGAGTCTAAAGGCAAATGGGGAGAAAATAGCTTTGGGAAAAGTGACTGGAAAACAGGCTCAACAGCGGGAGCAAGAAACCAAAGTACTCCTATGGACGCTCACCTTACTCTAGGAGGTGCCGAACCAGGGAGAGCTACAGGCCCCTTGTCACTAGAGAATTTAGCCATGCTTCATTATGGACACCCTTCCACCCCCCAACACACAAAATGGAAGCTGTAAGAAAGGCAAATCTGAGATATTACAGCTCTGTTCTCATGCTCTTAGCCAGAGGCAGCTCCCAGCCAAACGCTGCCAGCTCCAACTTTTCTCCCCCTCCCCAAGCTCCCCCCTCCAGCAGTCCTCATGTGGTCACCCCTCTGCCATGTGCTTGGAATTTCATTGCTGCCTCCGCCTCGGAAAACTACAGATAATGATCTTGAGAACAGCAAACATTTCTCTTCTTCACTTCCTTCCTTCCTCAGGAGGTCTGGTGACACCGAGGGCTTCAGTTCTCAATACAGAGAATACAAAAAAACTAAGATCTTGCAGGTGCAAAATTGAACTTGTCTTTTTTTAAAAAGACTTTCAAAAAAAGTGTGGCTCTTCCTTCAGAAGGGTGCAGTCCCTTGCCTTTCCTCAGATGCCATTTATTGCTCCTTGTTGTCCTTCTTTGCATCTTCGCAGTTTTCTTCCTCCTCTTCCTCATCCTCCTCCTGCACGAGGAACTCTTCAGGTGGCCATCTCAGCTCACCACTCTCCACGTCTCCTTCCGTCGGCTCCACCACGATTGAGGGCAGGCGGTCCTTCAGCTTACAGTAACGATCGAAGTCTGAGGGGTCAGGGAAAATCTGGAAGAGCCAAGGAACAGTCTGTGAGAGGGGCTGCATTCAAATAGTCTTAGCCAAAACCCAGCTCAAGACACTCAGGTCTTCAGGGCAGACTAGTCTGGACACAGAGTCAACCACTGAATGATGAACTTGTAAATAACCTTTCTGCATCTCCAAGTAATGGAAATGAGCACTGCCCAAGAGGCTTCCAAAGCACACGCTTGGCTTGGATAGTGCTCAGCAAATAGGTATCTGCCCTTTTGGATATTTATCCAAAACACCCCACCCCCCACCCCTGCTTTTGCATCAATGCTCTTGAGTTTGCAGGTTGAGCTATCTTGATCAGAGAATCTGAGATCTCATTTCCTGCTGCTGGTCAAGCTGCACATGAGAACAGGCTTGTTCTCCAGGTTCTGCTGCTAGAAAGCAGGAGGCACATGGCAACCCAGGCCTAGAGTGGCCCAGACCCCTGTAGCAGAGGCCTGTGTCTGGTATCGCCCCCGGGCCACAGTGAGCTCTGGAAACAGAAAGCTCAGCTGCATTTTAGAGATAATTCTGGCAATATTCTGCACACTACAGCTATCATACATCAGCAGTGAAACTCAGCAGGACAGTCATTTTACAGAAGGGCTAGCTATTGGACCATATTTCTTCAGGAAAGCGGTACCTGTGATATAGCCAGCTGTTATGTACTGTATTTGTCATGCAAGGAATATGAGGACTCCTCTATCTCCAGCCCTTCAAGGTGCATAAACCATTACCTTACCTACTCCCTCCCATGCATAGCTTGCCACATGGATGCACAAGCTTATGCACTGCAGCAGCACCAGGGCCCATGATTGCTGGTAGTGCCACTGGGATGTACATTTTGATCCTACTAGGCACAGAGGGAAAACAGGTACAGGAAAAACTGCTAATGCAGTGTTAGCAGAAGCTTTGCATGACTAGATTGCAATGTGAACACAAAAGGTTGTGTTACTTATAGGTAATTTACATGGGGAACAGCTTCAAACCCCAGCTCTTCCAGGAGGGAACTGCTGGGTTACAAAATTCACGTGCCACATCAGATCTCCTGGTTAGTAACCAGGAGATTAAACCATTATCACCTGTTATTTAAAAAAAATTATTAGAGTGCCCATTTAACATTACAGTTGCATTTAAATAGCCTAAAGATGATAATAACAAAAATGCATTTTCCTCTCAAGGTTGTAGATGGGGTGAGATGTCAGGTGGCTGTACTTTTCTTTGAACACTGTCTGCATTCAAGTGAGTCACAAAAGCATCCTTGCAGGGTGCTCTGAGCAGCACTGCCAGCCTCAGCTTGAGAGCAAGATCTAATATGCTTTGATCTTGGTGGTTACAGTTACAAAAGTAGGTTCCTCATCCAGGAGGCCTGAGCATTAACCAAGATACATCATTCTCCTTGTGCCAATCACATGGGTACTCACCACCTTGGGAAGACCTGGCCATAAAATGTGAAACAACATCCTATCAACTCATTCTTCAGCCTAGCAATTATTAACTACACCATTACCTCCTTGCCAATATTCAGTCTTCTACTGTTTAGCCTCATTTCTCCCTCATATCCAAACCTTTGTGGCCATCCTGAGAAAGCCATCAGGCTGCTACTTACTGTGAAGTCAGGAAAGGTAAAAAGTTAATGCACAAATCAGGGCTGTTTGCATGTGCTCATGTGGTCCTGGGGAGAGTGGTGCAAGAGCCCAGCTCCTGCTACAGCACCCACCATCCACATGCTTTTTAAGGTACCCAAGGGCAGGTGAGGACTTCAAACACAACCACATCAACCTGTGCATTGAAATAAGAGCTACTTGTTATTAGTCACTCCTGGCACAAGTGAGATCATAACTTCCTTGGAGCTTTGTAGCTTCTGCCTGGCCAAAGGCAGTTTCAGGTACATGGTACATTACTGAAAGTACAGTCAGTGGCTCTTAAGCATCAACTTATCTAAACTCAGGATAGGAAAAAAATACCCTTGACATTACAAGGTTTAGAAGGTTGCAGTGGAAAAAGAAGTGTGGTTCAGGAGGTTACATAAGCTGATAATGTCATGAAAATAGCCTCCTATGCAAGAAAAATAGCAGTACTATAATAATTACACTAACCTTTGGCTGCTATTATTTTAAGCACATTAGGTCAAATTGGAGCAATTTCTTTGAAAACAGCCTGCCAGATTTTTTTTTCCAGAAACTAAGTAGTAGTCATTTCCTTACAAACAAATATCCGCAAAATGTGGTGTGTCACTTTTTTAATTTAAAAAAGCCCTAGCACAATCTTATCTCAAACAGCTGCAGGACAGGCCGAACCCAAGAAGGTCAGGATTTTTTCCACTAAGTCATGCTTTTTAATCGTTGAGGCAGCATGAAGGGCGATGTTGCAACTGCACTTTAAAGGGGTGTGGACAGTCAATGGAAAAAATACAGAAAGGCAGATTTCCTCCAATGTGACAGGCAGGGCCACAGCATGCCAAGCACAGGGACCTAAGGAAAAAGGGCTGCAGATTAAAACTAACTATACATCTGGGGAACTCAGGTGGAAAAGTTACTCCCAACCAGCCTCCCCACTCAATCTTTATCAGAAAACATAAGTAAGCACCAGAATTCTCCTGTCCCACTCAAGTAGTGGGACACTACATCTGTTAGTGCCATACTCTTAGTCTGGTCCCACTGCAGATTTAGACAATGGGAAACAGCTCTGCCTTGACCTGGGAGCTCTGCAGCCCCTGGCACAGCAGCCAGGACAGCAAAAGCTGCCTACAAGCCTTTCTGTTCACATTATCCAGTTCAGGTGCACAGGTGGAAGGGGCTACACTCCCCACCACCTAAAGAGCACAACAGTCATAGGTTAGCTTCTCCCTTTCATTCACAGGCAGCCACCTAGCACACACAGTTGGGGCAGATGCCTTCCCTTGGCTGACCTGGTCACTCAATGAGGCAAAAGTGACAACCACCAACTGGTTGCGATGGCTACCTAAAAGCAAATTTAGAGGCAATTCAAAGGCATCTTCCTCCCCTTAACTTGCATGATACAGCACAAAGGGCTGCAGCTGCTACTGCAGAGCCTTCCCTGTAGCTGAGCCTCAACTCCTGGCCCATGGAGAGATCCATCCAACACCTCTAGAGCAGAGAGGACATGCATGTTTTTTTTCTTACAATACTCAGCACAGCTTCTCACTAACAGCAAGACAGGTTTCTACAGGCCCATCCAGATTACATTTGGGAAACTGCTCTCCTCATGAACTGATCCAGATGGCATACAAATTGACCAAACTCTTGCCTTGCAGCTAGAAAGGGTAGGAAAAAGCAGAACCTGAAACAAAAGCTTGAAATGATTTTAGGAAGATCATGTTTGCCTCTGTTTCAGATGATCTAGCTCTACTATCCTTGAACGAAGTCTTGGCAACAAGAATGGAAAGTTTTCATTGCCCTGGGGAGGCTCATACCCTCTCTCAGCATTCACAGGGATGGAGAAACACCAAAAGCAGGAGAGATGTCAGACAATTAAGAGGATTAGCTCACCACTACCATAATCCAAGTGATACTTTTAAATTCAAAACAACTTCCACATGTGTACTCCATACCAATACCCATAGTTAAAATGCTTGTCTTCCCTCCCATGGGGCTGAAAAGTATTTAAATTGTATTATATGGAGACTAAGGCAATGAGATCTTTCCAAATTAAGTTACTGTTTAGGGGGAAAGCTTTGCTTCATTGTGGTAGAACTATACAAGACTGAAAAGTCCACATTGGGAGACATACCACTTTAGGTGTGAGACACACCCTGATGTACACATCACCCATCCTCCCAGTACTAAAAAGCTGAATTTTCTGCCTCTTCAGCAGTATCAAGTCAATATTCCAAATCCCAAATCTGCATTTAAGTTCTTAAAATCAAACTTTACTGCCGTTGAAAAGCACAGCAAGTTCATTTCAGGAAATATTTCAGTCATCTCTTAGTGTCCTCTTTGGAGGACTTTTCCAGCTATAATACATACATTTACTCACACAGTCGTCATGACTCAAAACCAAGGTCCACGATGTAAGCACACAGCAGCTGTGACTCAGGTTGATGAATTATGACAACTCCCCAGCCACAGACACATTGCTCTATCTCGGGGGATGGTGTCAGGGAAACTTCAAACATCTAATAATTTTCCATCAGAGTAACAAGCCATCAAACTAGGGAGGAAAGACCATGCACTGAGGTGCTCTGATTAGCTGCTGTCTTCAAGTTTTATTTCAGTGGAACACTTCTATGCATAGCATAGCTGCAAATATGATTACCTCAGACACAGGACTTCCCCTGCACAATCAAGGCTGCACAGACATGAAGCACCTCACCAGAAAACACGACAATTACAGAGGAAGTTCAATTTCCATTGAGCTCTCAAGTCCTTGAGTCATTAATACATTGGTCCCCCAGATTAACTGGAGGGATCCAGGGACCCGGCTTATACAGCTCAAGCCTCTCAGCATTGAACACTCCAGCTCCTTAGGAAAGTTAGTGCTTCCCCAGTGCTGGTGATGAAGTGTTGCACCCACCAAAAATTACTTCCCCAACACCCAGCTTTTGCCATAGACATTGGATGGAGTGCTAAGCCTATTTACCCAGATTCAGTCACTCTGACGTGATTCACACCTAGCTGTGGCTGTGATTAACCCAGAAAGATCCTGGCATGATGTGATCATGACTTAAAGAGCTCAGGCTCCCCATGACAACCAAACCTCAGCTGATGGCATGAAGCAAGGTCAGCCTCCGCAGGCAAATCTCCTAAAAGGGAGCCTAAGGTTCCACAGGGCCAGCAAGTCAGCCAGACAGCCAGTCTGCAGTCAAGTAGCACACTCATCTCAGGACACTGCATTTGCTCAAAACACACGCTTAACGCATTAGTGTTTTCAGTTGTGCTCAGACTTTCAAGAAGCAAAGTAGGATTCGGGTCAATGCACTATTTTGACAACAGCTCCACAAAACGATTAATTCAGCCTCAGTTTCAGTGGCATTGTTCCTGTTGCTGCAAGACAGCAGCAGAGGACAAGCTGGCAGAGTGCTGATGAGGCTCTTCAAAGAACGGGTATTTCTAGGGGCTGGAAAATAGCAAACGGTACATTAGCTCCGGCTGGCAGCAAAAAAAGCCTGGCTGGCTGGAGATTGCCAGGCAGGAAGAGCATGAAGCCCTCCATAGGCACATTTGTTTGTAGCAGGGGCATCTTGAGCCATCAGCTGCATTTCAATGAGGTTTTTTGTTTAGTAAGTCCCATGGGAATTATGGGACATCTATTAAAGATCTAGAAATAGCTCCTCACTGCAGGCACAAGACCCAGCATGACATCATCTCGTCAGTCACATCTTCTGTTTTGTCTATGCTGCCCTGTTCTGAGACTCATGTCTCAAATTCACCATTCACATCTCCTCAGGTCCTTGAAATCTATTGGCTGAACCATCTTCAGGAGGCTCAGAGAGCAGCTTTCCATCACAAATACAGTAATAAAAGCTGTCTCACATAGAAAGATTTTGAAATTAGCATGTTAACTTACAAGCACTTTGTGAATTAACTGGAAAAAAGGCTATGCTGAGAAAGCACATTTTGCAAGTGAAACTACAAACTACTTAGGCTTATGCAGGGAACTCAATTAACACTGGTACTACTTCTGCAGTCTGGGTTTTCACACCGTTGCTTAGAGCAGTAATGGCTAGTCCAGCAAGGGCCAGGAAGTTTTAATGGCAAAGGGAGCGCAGACCTTTAGCTGATGTCTAGGACAGACAGACAGACCAGAGGGTGAGCAGAGGCAAAAGGGTGCAAGAAGCGCAAGCAAAAACTCAACAACCCAAGTTCCTTTCATAACCAGCAAAGCAGACAGGAGCCCTGATGTTCAGGGAACTCCACAGGATAGAGGAATCAGATTGTTGAAGTTTATACTCAGGATATGAGCTTGTTTCTTTAGTTTAGTTCTAAGTAAATGCAAAAATACTTTGAAACAGTCCTCTTGATAGGAACAAGTCTGTGTGCAGCAGATCCCAAGATACTTTCCAGTTCCAGCAAAGCTGCTATACCACCTTCTCTGGTCCAGACAATTTCATGTCTGCCTATGGCAGAAGCAGCCCCCATTCTCACAGCACCCCGCAGACCAGCTCCCGGGCAGACCCTGCTCTACACAGCCTGAAGAGACACATTTTGAACCAGTTTGAAGTCATCTCTTTAGTAAAATAAATATAAGTCCTACTAAAGGAACAAGATAAACTCTTGAAGCTGAAAGCTTGTCTCTCCCAGGTCTGGCTGCACCTTTTTACTCCCTCTCCTAGCCAGCTAAGGACTGTTACACTGACACCATCACTGTCTGACTCTGCAGATGAGTGGAGGAAGATGTTGCAGCTTAGAACAACAAGACTCAGTGCAGGAGCAGTCATGCTTCATCAGCCCTGTCTGACTTTAAGTTATTGCACTACAGCCCTCAGACTAGCATACAATTTTCCATGTACCAAACTCTCTTCATCAGCAAGATGAGGCACAAAGTGCCAAAGTCTGAGGCAGAACAGAGTTCATGGTGCTATTTACATCAGATTTGCTCTTGCTATTCTTACCTGTGTTTTCTATCCTTTAAGGATGCTTTCGACTTAGCTCGATTTACACTATGACATTCCCAGCCTAGCAGCCAGAGAAGGAAGGCTGGATCCTGCTCTCCAATCCTCTTTACACTAACCTGATTTACAGACAGACCTCATACACAGCCCACACACTGCTAGGATCTTCCATTCCAACATCTCAACTCTTGCTGCCAGTTTGTTTCACATCAAGGTGGAAGTTCCCAGATCTTGCAAGCATTTCATAAAAGTCATCTGTGACTAGATCACTAGAGAAGAGATCTAGGATGCAAAAACCTTGTATAGATATGAGTTGTCAGCTTTTATGACTCATGAACCTTCTAGTTCAGATGATCCACTCAAAACCAAACAAGCCTGTTCCCCAATTGGCCCAAACAGACTTATCAAGGTCATTAGCACTTGGGGAAAAACCTCGCTGAAGCAATTGTCAGAAGAAGCAGGGCACCTAGATTCTGCATCTCACTGGGAATTTGGATAGGTAAATAGAGGCCTTTGACATGATTGGGTTAAGCCTCTTCAGAAGGTGACCCATAAAGATGACCCAACATCCCATGTAGGTTAGGTTGCTTCAGGTTTAACAACCATTCTCATTCCTGTGATTCCTGCTGTAAAAGAGGGAAGAGAGGCCACATGCTTCCCTCTAACTCAAGCACAGAAACACAGCACAGCCATAAACCAAGCATCTTGCACTATCCAGACCCAGAATTCTGACTGAAAAAAAAGGCAATGCATCCCATTTTCCTCCACACACATTTGGCTTCTGCTGGAGGCCTCAGCCATAGCCCAAAGTTCAGTTGATTTCATGCTTCAGTGCACTGTTGCTGCCTTGTAGCTCATTTTTCAGACATAAATATGCAAACATACAGCAGCACACCTCATTTGGATGCACACTTAGAGTAACTGCCGCTGTGTGGGTTGTGTAACATCTGCAAAGGATAAACCCTGCATCTGGATCTGCCGGTAAGAACCTCCCAATGCAAAGACCAGATGCAAGTCATCTGCAAGCGCTCAGCATCTGCGCCAGATCTCATCAACAAGTCTCCTGGAAGTGTAGGAAACTGTGGAACTAGTAGGCTAAGATGCATAACTTGGAAAGATAGGAAACAAAACAGATATTGAGACTCAAGCTAGTTGAAGACAATCTCTCCACCCCAGCCACAGATCTAGAGGCTAATTGCTAACTACATTGTTCAGAACTTTCTGAATGAATGCAGCTCATGCCTTCAGGTACCAGTATCTCCAGTGACATTTCAAGGCTCCTTTAGGCTGTCTCTGGCCTCACTGTATCTTAGGACTGTTAACCCTCTCAAACAGGTATGTCACTCAGGAAAACCAAGAAACAGATCAAAAAGATGTAGATGCCATATAAAAATCCTCCTCTTGCTCTCAGCAAATCAACTGTACACTGTGTTTCAAAGACCTCCAGAATCCTCTCAGCCCAGTGAGCAGCCTGAATCCTTCTTTAACCCATCTCCTCATCTCCCACGGAGACCCATGAATGCTGAATAAGTGGGGGCTCAATCACTTCAAAAACAACCAAGCTGGACTTGACGATCTTCGAGGTCTTTTCCAACCTCATCAAGACTGTGATACTGTGAACTGTCTGCCGCCAAGCAAACATTCCATTCTGTTGAACAGTTNCCCTCTAACTCAAGCACAGAAACACAGCACAGCCATAAACCAAGCATCTTGCACTATCCAGACCCAGAATTCTGACTGAAAAAAAAGGCAATGCATCCCATTTTCCTCCACACACATTTGGCTTCTGCTGGAGGCCTCAGCCATAGCCCAAAGTTCAGTTGATTTCATGCTTCAGTGCACTGTTGCTGCCTTGTAGCTCATTTTTCAGACATAAATATGCAAACATACAGCAGCACACCTCATTTGGATGCACACTTAGAGTAACTGCCGCTGTGTGGGTTGTGTAACATCTGCAAAGGATAAACCCTGCATCTGGATCTGCCGGTAAGAACCTCCCAATGCAAAGACCAGATGCAAGTCATCTGCAAGCGCTCAGCATCTGCGCCAGATCTCATCAACAAGTCTCCTGGAAGTGTAGGAAACTGTGGAACTAGTAGGCTAAGATGCATAACTTGGAAAGATAGGAAACAAAACAGATATTGAGACTCAAGCTAGTTGAAGACAATCTCTCCACCCCAGCCACAGATCTAGAGGCTAATTGCTAACTACATTGTTCAGAACTTTCTGAATGAATGCAGCTCATGCCTTCAGGTACCAGTATCTCCAGTGACATTTCAAGGCTCCTTTAGGCTGTCTCTGGCCTCACTGTATCTTAGGACTGTTAACCCTCTCAAACAGGTATGTCACTCAGGAAAACCAAGAAACAGATCAAAAAGATGTAGATGCCATATAAAAATCCTCCTCTTGCTCTCAGCAAATCAACTGTACACTGTGTTTCAAAGACCTCCAGAATCCTCTCAGCCCAGTGAGCAGCCTGAATCCTTCTTTAACCCATCTCCTCATCTCCCACGGAGACCCATGAATGCTGAATAAGTGGGGGCTCAATCACTTCAAAAACAACCAAGCTGGACTTGACGATCTTCGAGGTCTTTTCCAACCTCATCAAGACTGTGATACTGTGAACTGTCTGCCGCCAAGCAAACATTCCATTCTGTTGAACAGTTCTCACTATAGCGAGACCTGCTATTGTGTTAGGGTATAGAAAGGTATATGAGACTGAGTTTACAGTCCAGCCCAGGCAATTCCACACGGTATTAATGCCTCAGCAGCCAGTAAAGCACTTACCTGATACGACAGCCCATCCTTGCGGGGACTTAGCCCGATCTCATCCATAGCCGGGGTGTTCATCATCACCTCAGTCATTTCAGCGGATCTCAGATAGTCAGAGCTAGAAACAAAACACAGCATTCCGGTGATCTGACGGACTTGGGGGGCGCTGAGCGAGAATCAAGCGGCGTCAGGAAAGCGACGCGAGCAGCAGAGGGGCAATCTATTTCTGGTCCCTTCCTTCCTGCTCCCCCCTGGAAGGCGGCAGAAAAAGCTCACTACCTCGTAAGCCGCAGCTACATCCAAAGCCCTGGGAGCAGCTCCCTGACTCTCCCCTCGAGAGCCCGACTGGAGCACACCGGGGGAGGCTCCGGCAGCGGCGCTTCGCTTTCACCTCCGCTTCCTCCAGCTCTGCGCCCCGAAGGGGCAAAGTAAAACCCCGCAGGAAACAAAGCGCAAGCGCCCAGGGGTTTGGTTGAGGACTTTTGTTTAACTTTTTTTTTCCTTCTTCAATCGTTCCAGCCGGTGTGCTTCAGCCCCCGCTGACTTATTTTACAGCCTCAGGGACTTCCACACCAGCGGAGCGCACGGCGCCAATTCCAGCCCGGCTTTTCCAGCCTTAATGGCATTTCCAGCGCGAGAAACTGAACTCCCGCAGTTCGCAGCTCCTTTCTTGCGGCTCATCCCGCTACCACCCGGCTCTCACCGCCGCCGGCCTCCCCTCCTCCGCCCGCCCGAAATCACGCCCCGGGGCCCCTCGCCGCGCCGTCGCATCGCCTCCTTGCAGGGCAGGGGGGCAGGTGAAGCCCCGGTACCCACGCCGGAGCTCAGCAGAGCTCACCCCGGGCACAGCAGAGCTGCCATCCCCCCGCCCGCCCCACGCGGGAAGCGCCCACTCACCAGGGCAGGGGACACAGCACAGACATGAAGTCGTGGCGGAGACTGCCCCGGGTGGGGGGGGTGGCGGGAGGGGCACCCAAGCACGGCACGGGCGCTGCAGCACAAGGCGGGATGATGCCCAGAGCTCCTCCAGAACCTACGGACACCCTCCAAACGCGGCCGCCACCCCCGCTCTGAGCCCCACACCCGCCGTCGCGCCGCCTTAAATGGCTCCGGGGGGCGTGGCCCGGCCAGAGGCCCCGCCCACACAGTGACGTCAACTTTTTCATGAATGGCTTGGGCGCGCGCCGCCTGCGGGGGGAGGTGCGGGCTGCGCGTGCCCGTGGCCCTCTGCCCTCGGCCTGTTCCCGGTGCGGAGAGGCGCGTTCCCGGAGGCGCGTTCCCGGAGTGTCGGCCTGTGGCCTCCCCGCCCGCACCGCTGCTGGCCGCACCCCGAGCATCGCCGGGGCCGGGTCTCAGGAAAGGGGTTTCGAGTCCACCTCGTCCGTGTCCGTGGTGGCGAGGAGCCGGGGGCAGCGGCGAAGAAGCGGCAGCGACTTCCCGGCCCCGCCCCTGCGAGCGCCTCCAGTGCCCCGCACTTCTGCCTTGGGTGAAAGCAGAGCGAGCAGCTACATGAGGCCCAGCTGTATTTAGCAGAACAATGTGAATTAATGACTGGAAGGAGCAGGAGGAGAGGGAGGCAAATCCATTTGCTACCAGGGAAGCACAGGCACCGTGGGCACCTGTAGGTGAAGCACATTTCCTGCCGTTCCCTCCCAACATGAAACTTCTGGAAGGCAAAACCCATCTCTGGGAGAAATGCCCGGGCACCCCAAACCCAGAGTGAGTCCCCACCGTGCATCGTTGTGCTGCTGGTGCTCATGTGGCCTCCCGAGAAACGGGCTGAGCCCCGAGGCAGATGCCTTGCAGGGCAGGGCTTTTGGCACAGATGGGCGAGCCCTCCAAGGCTGCTGAGGTCCGCAGGGCTTTTGGGGACAGTTCTCCTCTGCTTTCATAGTGAGTGGTATCCTGCCATATGCTGACAGGTGAAGTTTAAAGCAGGGACTGTTTGGATTCCACCTGTTGCTCCATGCTGCTGCTCAGACTTTGCCAACAAAGTGGATAACCAAGCACACTATTGCAAATACTTTCCTTGTTTTTTTCAAAAGCAGAGCATGCTGCTGCTGCCCTTCATGCACATGTCTGTGCATGGGCATACACACACTATTTGCCCTGTTATTTAAATGCTCAAAAGCACAAGCTCAGTGTTTCTGAAGGGAAGCTCTGCCCTCAGCTCCACTCAGCCACCCCCCAGACTGTATGTAGATGCGTAAATACGTATGTGCATGTGTTTCCTCAGACTGGATAATTTAATCTTCTTAGATTCATATTATATAATGCCAGCGTATGTGTGTGTTTCACATCAGGCCTCAGCAAGCTGCTGCTTTGTGCCAGATTAAAATGAATCACAAGGAGTTGATCAAGCCCCTGCATATGTGTGGAAATTCAGGGGGGTGCAAGTGAGCTCCCTGCAAAGGGTCACCAGTAACCTTCCACAAGGTTAATGGGAGGGAGGCTGCAGGGAGGCCCAGTGCACACACTCCTTTTGCCTGCCTAGCCCCTCCTGATAATGAGATTTGAAGCCAGGGAGAGGAGTAAGAAGACAGTAAAGGCTCCAAAGTGCTGGGGAAGTAGCTTCCCTGTCTTTTGCTGGCCTGTCCACAGGATCCCCTCTCCCTGCTGCATCCCCTGGGAAACGTAAACACATTTACTGTCTTTGCTAATTTCTGCACTAAGAGAACACAAAGAGTTGACATATAAAAAACTTTTTCGAAGCTGAGCAGTCTAAGTCAGTGCCTGGTGGTATGTGCAGGTGCTGGGAGACCTCTCTGTGAGAAGAGACTGAGTGCTGCTTCGGGAAGGTCTCTTAAAATTAACCCTAGAGCTTGCCCCAGCTGTCTTCATCTCCGACCATGTCCTGCTGAAACGTGTGTCATGAGATGGGGCCATAGCTCAGTTCCCTAGAATGTTTCATGAGAAGCAAGCCTGCCTGTTTCTCAGGCAGGCATACACACACTGCTGTGGNTGGCACAGCAGAGCTGCCATCCCCCCGCCCGCCCCACGCGGGAAGCGCCCACTCACCAGGGCAGGGGACACAGCACAGACATGAAGTCCTGGCGGAGACTGCCCCGGGTGGGGGGGTGGCGGGAGGGGCACCCAAGCACGGCACGGGCGCTGCAGCACAAGGCGGGATGATGCCCAGAGCTCCTCCAGAACCTACGGACACACTCCAAACGCGGCCGCCACCCCCGCTCTGAGCCCCACACCCGCCGTCGCGCCGCCTTAAATGGCTCCGGGGGGCGTGGCCCGGCCAGAGGCCCCGCCCACACAGTGACGTCAACTTTTTCATGAATGGCTTGGGCGCGCGCCGCCTGCGGGGGGAGGTGCGGGCTGCGCGTGCCCGTGGCCCTCTGCCCTCGGCCTGTTCCCGGTGCGGAGAGGCGCGTTCCCGGAGTGTCGGCCCGGGCCGAGGTGCGCTGTGGCCTCCCACCCGCACCGCTGCTGGCCGCACCCCGAGCATCGCCGGGGCCGGGTCTCAGGAAAGGGGTTTCGAGTCCACCTCGTCCGTGTCCGTGGTGGCGAGGAGCCGGGGGCAGCGGCGAAGAAGCGGCAGCGACTTCCCGGCCCCGCCCCTGCGAGCGCCTCCAGTGCCCCGCACTTCTGCCTTGGGTGAAAGCAGAGCGAGCAGCTACATGAGGCCCAGCTGTATTTAGCAGAACAATGTGAATTAATGACTGGAAGGGGCAGGAGGAGAGGGAGGCAAATCCATTTGCTACCAGGGAAGCACAGGCACCGTGGGCACCTGTAGGTGAAGCACATTTCCTGCCGTTCCCTCCCAACATGAAACTTCTGGAAGGCAAAACCCATCTCTGGGAGAAATGCCCGGGCACCCCAAACCCAGAGTGAGTCCCCACCGTGCATCGTTGTGCTGCTGGTGCTCATGTGGCCTCCCGAGAAACGGGCTGAGCCCCGAGGCAGATGCCTTGCAGGGCAGGGCTTTTGGCACAGATGGGCGAGCCCTCCAAGGCTGCTGAGGTCCGCAGGGCTTTTGGGGACAGTTCTCCTCTGCTTTCATAGTGAGTGGTATCCTGCCATATGCTGACAGGTGAAGTTTAAAGCAGGGACTGTTTGGATTCCACCTGTTGCTCCATGCTGCTGCTCAGACTTTGCCAACAAAGTGGATAACCAAGCACACTATTGCAAATACTTTCCTTGTTTTTTTCAAAAGCAGAGCATGCTGCTGCTGCCCTTCATGCACATGTCTGTGCATGGGCATACACACACTATTTGCCCTGTTATTTAAATGCTCAAAAGCACAAGCTCAGTGTTTCTGAAGGGAAGCTCTGCCCTCAGCTCCACTCAGCCACCCCCCAGACTGTATGTAGATGCGTAAATACGTATGTGCATGTGTTTCCTCAGACTGGATAATTTAATCTTCTTAGATTCATATTATATAATGCCAGCGTATGTGTGTGTTTCACATCAGGCCTCAGCAAGCTGCTGCTTTGTGCCAGATTAAAATGAATCACAAGGAGTTGATCAAGCCCCTGCATATGTGTGGAAATTCAGGGGGGTGCAAGTGAGCTCCCTGCAAAGGGTCACCAGTAACCTTCCACAAGGTTAATGGGAGGGAGGCTGCAGGGAGGCCCAGTGCACACACTCCTTTTGCCTGCCTAGCCCCTCCTGATAATGAGATTTGAAGCCAGGGAGAGGAGTAAGAAGACAGTAAAGGCTCCAAAGTGCTGGGGAAGTAGCTTCCCTGTCTTTTGCTGGCCTGTCCACAGGATCCCCTCTCCCTGCTGCATCCCCTGGGAAACGTAAACACATTTACTGTCTTTGCTAATTTCTGCACTAAGAGAACACAAAGAGTTGACATATAAAAAACTTTTTCGAAGCTGAGCAGTCTAAATCAGTGCCTGGTGGTACGTGCAGGTGCTGGGAGACCTCTCTGTGAGAAGAGACTGAGTGCTGCTTCGGGAAGGTCTCTTAAAATTAACCCTAGAGCTTGCCCCAGCTGTCTTCATCTCCGACCATGTCCTGCTGAAACGTGTGTCATGAGATGGGGCCATAGCTCAGTTCCCTAGAATGTTTCATGAGAAGCAAGCCTGCCTGTTTCTCAGGCAGGCATACACACACTGCTGTGGATTTCCTGGTTACCTGTACAAAATAAAATTTCCTGGTTACCTGTACAAAATAAAATTAATTAAACTAATGAACTACAATGAAAAGCCTGCATATTCCCAAGTCCTTCTTGCACCAGACCCACTGAGTTGTCTCTCTACATGCCTTCCTACACTCAGCAGTGCTTGAGGTTCAAGGTTTTTCCCTCCTTGGGAAGCACATTCCTTAAAATACCTAATTTTTGATACATCTGAGCCCCTGAAGGAGATCAAGGGACAGGAGTGGGGCTCACTTTCTCATCCATCCACCCACCGTCCATGGCTTCAGCAGACACTGCTGAGAAAAAGCAGCTCAGATCCAACCCTTTGCCCATGTCCTCTGGACACCTGCCTTGCCATTCCAGCTGGCATGGGCAGATAGTTTTGAGCTTCTACGTAGATAACAGCCTTTTAGGGGGTGGGGCAGGGGGGAATGACATCGAACAGAAATCCCTGGATGTCTGTGTGCTGAGTACGCAGATTACTTCCCAGCGACTTGGAGAGAACATCGGCCCTGGCCCTGGCCAGTGCTCATCAGGAGGCCTGGGGATCGGTGCTTTTATTGCTCACTTTGGCTCTAAGCCACTGTAAGATTGATTTGTGTGATTAACCATAAGCATGTTAATAGTCCAGTATAAACCAAAAGAGGACAGAGAAGTGGTAACAGCCATTCACTCGTACATTATGAATTGGCAGCAATCTGGCAGGAGCATCATGATGGTGAAGGACAGACCATCACTATCCCCACTGAAGACATTTGTGCACAAGCAGAACCAAGGAGAAATAAAAATACTGGGAGGTCATTTCTCCTTATTTTCCCCTAACCTCCTTGTAATGTAAGAGTTTTCACTGCCTTTATTCCCAGCCATACAAATATAAGGCACTACTTGTCTGGATTTAGATCCAATGTCCACACAGGCTGACCACATGATAGCCCACCACGCTGGCATGCCAGCCCCTCTGCAGCCATGCACATTGCCACCTTCTTTTTCCGAGGGGTAAGTAAGGCTGCGCGAGGCGATGTGACCAGCACAGGGTCACCCTTAGGGTCACCTCCATTCGGGGCCAGAGCTCACTGATTCTTGTCTCCCAGCCAGTGCTGCAAATCCTACAGGGAAAGTTTCCTAGTGAAAAAATAAACTCTTCCCACTTGGAATTTAAAAACAAAACCATGGAAACATTTCTCTCCATCCTAATGTTTTGCAAAAAGTTATTTTAACAAATTTAAATTTGGGGCTTGATTTGACCGTCCAGTGCCCTTTGAAATAGTTGAATCCAGGCCACCGCTGCAACCATACTGGAGCCAGGCCTTGGGCTCTGGTTCGCCTGACATCCCACCAGCACCTGGGACAATAAAGCCCCCTCTTCTCTGCTGAGAGCTTGCCAGCCTCTTCTGGGTACCTGCACACATGTGCTGCTGTGCAGCGTGCAGCAGCTTGCTTTGCTCCCCCGTGTTTCATGGCCCCCTTGCAAATAGTTTGCATGCCCAGGGATGCTTTAGACAAGTTGAAACCACTGCCACCTGCAGCCTGCCGCCTTGGTGGCACCACCAGAGACTGTCCCACGTGCCTCTGCCAAGCAAAATCTTCCTAAGAGGCAATGACTCCAGCTCAAACAAAATCCAGGCTGTCCCTGTATGGCCCTACCTGTGCATGACCTGGCACAAACCCTCTCCTCTCCGTGCTTGTAGCACATGGGCTATTTATTTCATTGGAAAAAAACAGGCTCTCACAGTGTAATTTTGTCCAGCCACTTTCCACATAGCATTGCATTTTGCAATGAGAAGGAAAGGGCAATCAATGTGCATGCAGCCATCTTGCCCTGTGTGCTGGTTGTGAGGGGGTTTGGGTAGTAGAGAGGAAAAATTTGGTTTGCACCCTGTGTTGAAAAGCAAGAAGAATGAATACAGGTGGCTGAGTGGAGGGGTTTGATTTTATGGACATGGATGGGCTGCTGAGTGTTTGGGAATTGGATCTGCTTTGCAAGGTTGCCTCTGATTGTACTTTACACTGACCCCCAGGAAGGAAGGAGCTGTGGTGGAGCTGAGTCCACAGCCCTTCAGTGAGGCTGGCTCAGGGTGGCTCAGCAGGTTTCCATCCAGCTCTGCAGGCCCTATTTAGTAAGGCCTTTAAGCTTGTCCTGGTAATGAAGTTTGTGTTTAAGGACTTTTCTGAACTGGGGCCTTTCCTTTCCCCGCGAGAGCTGCTGTAGATTATCAACAGGAGGGCTGAGGGGCTGGCGATAGGGAGGAGGAAAGGACAGAGGACATGGTCACATCTCTGTCTTGAGAGATCTAAAATATTATGACCGTTGTTTCTCCATGGTTTCCCCCACTTTTCTTCTCCATTGCACAGCTCATTAACCCCCTGTCCACCGTGGTCAGTGTTTCACACAATTCCTGGTCCTTGTTTCATCCTGTCTGGGACATGTCCCCACAGAGCCTGCAGAATTTCCAGGTGCGACTGTCACTCGAGGCTGCTCTCCGTGACTCTTCCCTGGCGCTCTCTCTCGCCCACTGCTCCTACCAGTGTGGCAGAATTTCAGAGCCATATAACAGTAGGGTAAAGTCCACAAAGCAGCCGAGAATTGGGCTTAAAACCCCAGAGAAGGGGGATTAGTGGCGTGCACAGGTGGTTTAGGTGTCTCACCAGCACCTCCCTCAGTTTCCTGCAGAAGGTGTCCTCTCTATCCATCTGCTGAGCCCTGGGGGCACTTACAGGAGATCTGCTCCAAAACAGCATGGATGAGCAGCAGAGCCCCATGCTCAGAGGACGAGAACATGTCCTGTCCTTGCTGGACTGCTGTGGAGTTGTACCAGTCACCCAGCATCCGCAAAGAAGCCAGCAGGAGATGGGAGTGCTCAGTGAGTCTCCCGATCATGCCAATACAAAAGGACGCATTAAGAACAAAGAGTGTCTGCGGTAATATTTATATTCTGTCACATTCTGACAGAAATGCCTTTTGGCTGGAATCAGTGTATGGAAGATATTTTCATTTTAAAAATTGAATTCTTTACTAAATCACTGCATTTCCCCTTTTCATTATGCTAGAGTTTTATTCACTAACAGGGTATGCTAGAATTTTATTTATTAACAGGGTGGGGTTTTTTAACAAGGCATATTTTTTTAAGACAGTTCATTTTTTTAAACACTGATATTTGTATTTCCCTTTTTAAATCTATTGGTCAGGTGAGTAGTTCCCTGAGAAGAGTTGACCCTACAGGCAACAGCAACGCTTTCCAGTTTCTGGCAGGTCACTTGCAAGCATCAGGGAGACAGTGAGAACTTGAGAAACACAGGGGAGAGTCTCTTGCCTAAGAGAGAGAGAGGCAACATGTAAATCCAAGCATCAAAAAGGCACCAAAACACAGGGGCTGGCTGAGGAAATTATTGCTTCTGTAGTATCTTATCTGTGCTGTTGTACTTGTTTGGCTCTGCTGTTGTAATTAAAGCTATAACCACTGCTATCACAGCACAAAGCAGCTTTTACACCAGTAATACTATTTTTGTATTAAAAGAGGACTAACATTACCAATGTCAGGCACATCTGTCCCACTAGAACTGAGCCAATGTTCTATCTGTCGCTGCCTTAAATGCAGGTAAACCACTGTGTCCCCATCACAAAGTGTAGCAGAGGTGGGTGCATGACAGCCCCCAGGAGTTTCCACATCAGGGTTAGCTTTATTAAAAAGAGCTGAAAGGACCGAGGAGAGAAAATTAGTGCTGAAAGTTAAGTACTGAAGCTACAAGGATAGTTGCTCTCCCAGCACTAAGCCCAAGCTCCACTGCTTGTTGGATTAAAGCCAGACTTAGGAAGAGCTATGGCCACAGTGCAGATGAGGGGCAGAGGACAACTTGAACCAGCATGTGCTGGGTGGTCTGGGTCCTCGTAGACATCCAGCTCCTCTAGATTTGTGGTAGGTCCAGGCTCAGGAAGCAGATCCAGGCACTGGGAGAGAGGGACTCTGACTGCATGGGTCTTGGCAATGTTTGTTTCCACACTCTCTTCTTCATGTGTACAGATGTGCAAGAGCCAGCACAGTCCCCTGTGGTCATTAGCCTCTTCCATACCCATCTAGATGAAAGTTTCTTACTGGGGCCTATTAAATCAGGTCATGATACTCAGCACTAACCTCAGCTGACCTAAAAGGACCTACATCTGTCAAGGAGAAAGAAGTAGTCTCATAAAATCCTCAGCTTCCTACATAACAGTAGAGGCTAGTTATCCTTTTGCCTTCTGCCACAAGAGCTTGCTAAGATGGGGATCAATGCAGTAATTGCTTCTTTGGGGACTCAAGGAATGAATAACTAAATTAGCTCAGCTGTGTAGTCCCGTGCCTATGCAGTGGCAGCTTTTCCCTCCCTTTCCAAAGACTCCAACCTGACCCTAACAGGGGCTCCTGTTCGTGCTCCCCGTGAGACATCCTGCTCCATGCTTCATGGCTCACCACCAAGAATAACCATGTAGCAGGATAGTTCTGCCCTCCCTTCACACACTACTACTCCTGACATGCCCAAAAGCAACAGGAGAAGGACCCTGGCCCAAGCTCATCACATCGCATGCATGTTGCAGACATGGGAGTGGGACACAGTCTTTGATACATAAACCCTTCTTCCAGCAAGGCCTCCAGCAAGAGTCACTGCCATTCATTTTACACAGCTCCATGTACTTCCCATGGTAGGAAGCAGCCTGACAGCTGCCGTCCTTTGGCAGCTGGATTGTCCAGCCAGCCTAAAGGGGAAGGGATGTGCTTTATCTTAAATCCATTACTACCACTGAAAACCTGTAGTCAGCCAGCAAAGCCATGCTACTAAAGAAGAGACAAATTCTCTGCTCACCTACCACTGTGTCTGTGGACTTCAGTGAAATTGCACCACGGGAACACCCCACCTCCTTTGCCCCACTGCAGGTACAGCTCACGGCTGCTGAGGGTACCCAGGACATGCAGTGTCCGCATCCCATCCTGCACCCATAGGTAGGAGCGGCCTCCTCCCCTTGCCACTGAAACATGGCCACTGAAACTCCTGCAGAAAGCATGTTAGGGGGAAATTGCCTCCTGAGCTGCACTGATGGCAGGAGCTGGTGCTTGTCCGGGTATCCGAGTCGTTCGGGACGGGTGTCAGGCACACTAAAGCTGCATCTGCGGCTCTGGGGAGCAGGAAAGGCGGATGGNCTCCTCCTGCCCCGCGGTGCCGCCTGCGCTCCCGCCGCGTGCGGGACACGCTCTCTGCCGGGAGCGCGCGGCCCTGCAGCGTTCCCGCTCCGCGGGCTCTGCGGGGAGAGGCCACGGCTTGGCCCCGGGTGGGCGCACGCACCCGTCCCTCCTCGGCACGGGGCAGACAGACGAGTCACACCGAGGCGTTTCACAAGCCTGCGTGCCGGATTTGTGGAGGAGACTCCAGTTCAGCAGGCAGACGGCACCAGAGTGTTTGTGGGTGGAGAGGTGTCTCCAAACACAGCCTCAGCCACCACCAGCTTAGTCTTGCAGTCGGGGTGTTTCTGCAATATGGAAAACTATCACCATGGCTCCCCCCTCTCCAAAAGAGCACTTGGCAGCCAAGGAAGCAGGTTGCCAGAGCAGTCACAACCTGTGCTACAAGAAGTGGCACTCATCCCACAAGCAGCCTCTCAAAATGCTTCAGGGACCTTGCGCATGAGCATCGCCAACATCTCTGTGATGCAGCCACCCCTACAGGAGGATTTGTTTGCTGATGAGGCTGTGCCAGCAAGACTCTGAAGCAGTTTGACAGGTGTGGGGAAGGACGAGGATAGCCTTCTCCACTTACAATTAAAGGCTACATAAGTAAGTGAGAGAACCAGCAGCCCCCTCTGCCAGGGCTGAGCAAGGTGGCTAGAGCTGGCATCCTTCTCACCTGACTGTGGACCACAGGGTATGACCACCAGTGGGCACACAGAGGCCAAGTCTGCTCAGAGATAGAGCCAATAGATTCCCTAGGGTCTGTTGGATACAGTCAAAACCTACAACTCAGCTGCAATGCCTGGGAGCAAGGGATGGCATAGAGGCCTGACCACGGATAGCAGTACCAGCTACTGCATCACACCAAAACCAGCACATCACTTGAAACATGGTGTTTCCTGACCTGACCAAAACCATGCTGGGCTTGCAAAGTGGGGCTGGCTGGCTGAACATGGAGCTGCAGGGGAGTCAGCCCACACATCTCTCTCTGCAAGGAAGCTCATCTCCGTTATCAGTGCGGGTGCTGACCCAGCCTTACTAGTGCCTGAGTCTTAGGCTCTATCAGTCACACCATCCTGAGGGTGTGCCTGATGCAGGTCCTCACAGAGATAACCCGGCTCTGCGTCAGCAAGGGTTCCTGGAGCCAGTGCTCCCAAGCACCACAATATGACCCGGTTCTTGGGAGGAGCCCTTGGATCAGCAGAGACTCCCCTCCTTAGGGAGATGGGAAGGAGGATGGCACAGCATTGGAGCTGGCCAAGCCTTGCTGTGAGCTGCTTTAATAGAAAATCAATCACTCATGCTCCACCTAAAGGCCTGTGATTTAATCCTGGGGGAAAAACAAGGGGAGGAGATCCAAGATAAACGACATCTGTGTATTCACAAATAGGAAATGGAGTTGCTTTCATGTCCTGAGCCTGTTGATTAACTGGATTATTGTTTGGCTTGGCGCTAGATGTTCGGTGACTTGGAAAGAAGGTAACTAAAAGGGATGGTTTGGTAACACTCCCTAAACTCAAGTATCTTTAAATAGTGTGTGGGTTTGCATTCTGCTTGCAGAAGACTGATGGGAAAAGGTAGCAGAAGAGTGCAGATGGCTATCAGAAAGGAACCTGTGTTTAGTCTGCTTGTGCCAGATGGGAATGGAAAGTTTGCTCTCTTGCCAAGTCTTTAAAAGAGGAAATAGGATGTGATATTCTGCCTCCCACTCCTTTCTCTCTCCTGAAACCAGCACACTGCTCTACTTCCATTTGTTGTAAAAAGGTAAAAAAAATGTAGCTTGGCCCATCTAAAGCCTTAGAGACAGATAGAGACACACCTTGTTCCTTTTTAATGTGTTTATTATGTGGAGACGGATGGAACAGTGTATTTTTATATGCAGCTGAGTCCAGCACTGCACAGCATCTGTCTTTCAGTTGCTCATGTTCATCTGTGTCACAGAAACAAAACTGCAAAGTCCCTGAGCCACCCTCTGTTGTCATCTCCTTGTCTCTGGCAAGGAGGAGGTGAACCTCTACCACAGCTCAAGATCCATGTCAGACATCCTGGTGGACAAATTTACTCATGGACCAAAACTTCTCTCCTGAAACTCCCGTGATTTTCCCTGGTTAATAAATCCAGGTCTGCCCTGAACTGCAACTGCCCAGGCAACTTGTGGAGGTGGGGGAGGCTGAAATCTTGTGGGACTGGGACTGGTTTGAGGCATTGCTGTAGGGAATCCTGGGGGTTGATCTAACACTGCCCTTTTAGCATGAGTGCTGTAGCAGCATTGGTGATGTGAGGTGTGGGAACTCTTATAGGCCTAGCTGGTTCAGTGCTTGGTGATTGGAGTGAAGGGATGAGTTTGGATTTGGCTCCGAAGAAGCCTCATTTTCCTAACCAGCTGCATGGGTGTTTTTGGACAGTATCGAGGCCCACAGAGGTCTAGAGACCTTGTATGAAAGATAAATCATGGGGCTAGGAACATGAGAGCAGAAATTGTTTAGAGAAGTTTCTCAGGAAGATCAATGCCTATTGGTTACAGAGTGATAAGCATTGAGGCAGCTTGGCCCTTCTCAGGGATTGTGGAACGTCAGAAGTACCTGGGAATTGCTGCAATGGACATCTCGCAGCAAGCAGAAGAGGTCTTACCAGAGATGTGAGGCCTGACACCCTGAATAAACAAGGACTTTCTAAAACCTATCTGATTTATTGAGCCTTTTCCATCATCAATACTGTCTGTTCACAATAGTGGGTCATCAGTAAGCTCCTGAGTTAATTGCAGAATTATCTCATAGATGTGGATGATGTGGCTAAGAGAATAACAAAGACGCTTTGGGCAGAAAGGATCTGTTCCAACGGCCCTTCTCAGAGCCAAGCTGACCTGCAAAGTTGAGCTGAGGGCTGGTCCAGGTGAGCTATGAGCAGAGATCATTCCCCAGAACAGGGATCGCATGACCTCCCCAGGCACCAGATCCAGGGCCTCACTGTCCCCATGGTGAACATTTCTCTGTAATGAGAGCTTCCCTTGCTGTAATGTGCTCCTGTTGCCTCTTGTGCCTTCAAGAAGAATCTAGCCCCACCTTCTCCCCAACCCCACACAGGTGGCAGATGACAGTAGCTGGATCTCTTTGTTTGCTTCGTTCTCTCCAGATGGGAGGAACCCACCTCCAAGTAACTTAAAACAGTGTCCCAAATGCAACAATATCCACCCAGCTGGTCTCAAGTACAGGCATTTGAGAAGCATTCTATAGCTGTAACTTCTGAAGGATGGCTTTGATCGCTTATTTTCCCCATATAATTAAATAAATTTGAAGATTTTCACAGAGGTGAATGGCCTCTTGTGCTCCAGCCCCTCTCTGCATCCACCCAGAGAAGAAAGCCTAGCACGGACCCGACTGGAGGTGCTGCAGCTACTGGACACTGACCACGTGGACATCTTCTTAGGCCTGAAAAGGACACAGCGACACAGCTCCTCAAAGGGGCAACAGGACACCCCACTGCAAGGTGGAGGACTAAGCATGGTGGCTGGGGTGTGGGCAGGAGGGCAGGCATGGGGCCGGGGCAGCCTGGTCCCCTGCCTGCTCCTGCCCTGCATGGGAAGCCTCCAGGCAGCTACTTGACTCTGAGGAGCCTGAGATTTAATGAGCAGTTTCAGGAATGCTCTCAGCTTTCCTGCAAAGCTCTTTACTGTCTCCAGCACTACATAATTACTAAATGTTTCCAAAGTGTCTGCCTGTGTGAAAGGAGGCCCTTCGTTACAGCAATGCTATAGTGAGCAGCAGGGTAATACTCAGAGCATATTTGCTCTGCCTGGAGCAGATGTGGATTTTATTCCTATCTTTTTCTCATGCAGCAAGAAAGGATAAGGTCTCTCTCTCACCCTGGTGAGAGAAGTGCTCTCACTTGCCTTGCCAGGCAATGCCATGTCCTGCCTGTGCTCTGACAGGGTGCAAGGTTGCCCAGTGTGCAGTGCAAGGCAAAGGCACAGAAATAGGCCTGCCCAGGACATGTGTGAGGAGGACCTGTCTCTGACAGGCAGGAAATCCACATGGAAACTGGTGAGTCCAGTTTAGTAGAGACAGAACCCCAGGAGAGGAGAGGAGAAGAAGGGAGGGGGAGAAATGATTGCAATCTGGCTGGGTGGCTGGGACCTGACTATCAAGAAATGAGAGCTGTAGGGTTGAGACAGGGCTGGGTTCACATGGGGACAGTTGTGAGAGAGATGCTTAGGTAGTGCTGGCCTTTTTTGCAAAAGAGGCGTCATGGGAAAGGCCACTCAAAGGTCAGCCTGACCCACTGCAAGCGCCTGCCCTCAGCAAAGGCACAGCACAGGCAGGCAGGCTGTACCCTCTGTCTGCCAAAGGGCCAGCCAGGTTCCCATCCCTTTTCTCCTGGCCTGTAAGGGTCAGGGAGAAGTGCTTGAAAGCACCACAGTGTTGTGAAGCCCTGCTGTTCAATAGCTGTTTTTTCTAAGCAAGGCTTCCCAGACTCTGGCCCCCTCAAAGCTGCTGGATGATCACAACCTCTTGACAATGGGCAGCCTGGCAGGGTCTCATTTCCCAGCTGCACACCTTGCTCTCAGGTACAGAAAGGTAAAATCTTATCAGTTGCTGTGGGCTTCTGGTTAAGAAGAGCTCACAAACAACCAGTTTGACAAGCTGTGTTACAAACACAAGGAGCAGTGGCAGCTGAACAGTGTGCATCTGGGCATGAGTGGGAGGCCAAGCGCATCCTGCTGCAGGGCTGCTGCTGGCTGCACTTAGGCAGGGAGATATTTAGCCCTAAGAGTCTTAGTGACGCATCTTGGGAGACTTAGACTGAGCCTGGCTTGCAGAGACGTGACCTGCGCTGCATTTCCTGTGGTCACCTGCCAGTCTGCATTATGTGAGCTGTCACCCACTCCCAGACACCGCACGTGAGTGCAGTGGCACAGGTGCTTGGAAGACAAGGAGGGGGGAACCCAGCTCAATTCTTACTCAGCCCAGTCTTGCACCAGCACCATGGCTGCTGAAACAGGCCATAGGACTAGTCTTAAAGGACAAAACCCGCTGCATACAGCTGGTGGGGTACCAGCAACCAGTCTCCTGTTGCTTTAACTGGAAAGATGAGAATGCTCAGGGACCCCACATCCTCAAGTTATCAAAAAGAGAGTCCTTTCTAGTGCCTTGAGGGGTCAGCATTTAGGATGGGGAGGAGCCAAGCTTGTGGTTGCTGAAGGCTGGCTCCTGTTTGACCCATACTTGCAAGAATTGCGGTATGAGTCACTACAAACAAGTAGCAAAGACCAAAGCATGATTTAATTGTTTTTGTTTATGATAATCCCATCCATAGGTGTATTTTTATAGCTGGTGAAAATAAGAAAAGGAAAGTGAATATCTTATTTTGATTTGCAGAAAGTCAGCCCCAGGGCCAGCAGAAGCACAGGGAGAAAGGAGCAACCTGGTGGTTTTCGCTATGAGGACTGGCGTGGGCGGAGTCCACCCACCCCAAGAACTGACCTGACTTCAGTGATCATGTCCAGCTGAGATGAAAGTTGAAATAAGGCCAGCTGTAATCTCCAAGAAACCAGGCCACTCTCAGGACTCAGGACAATCAGATCCTATTAAAAAGCATCTGCCAGACTGATGCCCTGAGAGTTTCATTATCTTACTTAGCTAGAAGTCATCGGTGAGGACTGATCTCCTGTGGCCTGCGGAAGGAGATCAAAACCTGCTGAGTGGCAGCGTTGGCAAAGGTAAGTTTCAGGTGCAGCAACGTTCGTCTACCAAATGTTTTGGCTCCCAAATGCAATGGGATGGTGCCTTTGGCAGGTAGTGTACTGAGCTTCTTCCCTGACAGACATGAACACTTAGGAAGAGAAATATGACAATCTGAAAGTGACAGGTGAAGTGCTTGAAGTACTCAGTACGTGTCAGGGCACAGCTAATAAGAAGCAAAGAGGACAACATGGAAATGTCTGCTATTGTTTGCCTCTTTCTTCAGCATCCATTTGTCTTTTGACTATTGCAAAGTCTCCGAGCCACAATTAGGAATGAACTTGTTGCAAGAGTTCCCAGACCTAATTGAGCTCTCTTGAAATGAAACCATTTATAACAACCTTTTGCAAGGATGAAACACAATGTACTCTCCTCCGGTACAGCTGAGAATATGCTATCCTGGGGCCTGATGAGCCCTGATGCTGCAGCATGCAGTGATTAGGCAGTGACCCAGAGACAAGCTCCTTGCTCCAGCAGGTGAACTGTTAAGAAGCTTGAACCCAATCCCTTTGAAAGCAATAGGAACTTTTAAGATCCCTTAACCAGGAGTCCTGGGATGCAGAAGTCAGCTCTGGCTGCAGGGAATATTGTCAGTAGAGTGGACTGCCACCAGAGTGAACTGTTAAGAAGAAGATGTTTTTATTTCCAATGTGTATATGTGACTTCCCAAAGGTAGTGAGATCCCTGACCCAGTCCCTAACTGGAGTGAATCTAATGAGATCTTTATTTTCTTTTTTTAATCGATGAGGCACACTATCTGCCCTGCCTCTTGGCTGGCCAGAAAAAAATGCTCACGTTACAGGGATGGAAGCATAGGAGGTCAGATCGAGACCTTGGCTCATGTTCTGGACCTCTTGCTTGTCGCCTCTCCTGAACAGCTAGACCTGGGTGGCAGCTGAGGATTTCTTCATTTATTTTTGGAAGAGAACTCTCTTAGCTGCCTGGAAATCATACACTGGCCTTTCTACCTGTCTGGGACAACAGCACATGATGCCAAAGTCACGGGCTGACGGTGGGTGACACTTGGGCGTTTCTGGTTAGTATTGGAATAGAACTCAGAGGCATGGTAGGACCAATCATTTGCCCACTAAAAACCGGTTGGTTTGGACTAAAGGAGACCATTTTCAAATGTCATCCTAAATCAGCAGATAGTTACAGCAGTGCTGCAAGACAGCAGGGTTAATGCCAGGTACAAAGAAGCCCTGGCTGGCTTCGGATTTCTTTCAGCGAATTTTTTTTCATTTTGCTGAGAAAACCATACCACCAGAAATGTTCTCTACAGATTGATCTAAAATGAACCCGGTTGACCTTCTTTCTGATTTGATTAATAGGAGGAAGAATTCCTTATTTGTACAGTTTTAATAACGAGCCATCAAGGAAAAGCCTTGAACTGTGGATGAGCCATGTTCGAGCCTCCTGGAGAAGGGAGAAGTGTCTCAGCCTGACCTGCAGTGGCTGCAGCAGCATGAGCTCAGTGGAGCTTCTAAAGACTCACTGAGGTGCTCGCTTATCCCACCACCCAGCCCTGCATGTTGCAGCTGGAAGGCATCCCTCCTGGCTTAGGGGTGCTGCCAAGAGTGGCTGCATTATCAAAAAAGTGCATGTTGCAGAAGGCTTTATGACAAAGAGTCAGCCTGGGGCATTTGGAGTGGGGGTAGAAAGAAGAAAGACTTGCAGCATTCTTTTACTAACAAAGTTATTTTTTAATATTGAAAAGTTTCTAAAATAAAAAACTGCCACTAGGTAGAATTGGCAAAAAAACCATACAGTAATACAGCAGGAACACATCTGCCTTGTTTTATGGCCTCCTGCCCTCCACTCTCAGCAGACAAAGCCTGACAACCAGCCTCATCTCCAAAGAGGTCACAATTTGCAAGAGCAAAGGGATTTGGCAGAGGCTGTTTTGCGGCGTAACTTTGTAGCACAGTCACCTTTTTTTTCTTTGGGGAGCAGAGAGGAAGGCATGTTATTAAGTAATGACTTTCATGACTCGCATCCGTTTTTGTCTAAACCTAAACCTGACTTTACCCAAGGGCCAGAGGCTTCAGGTGTTACTTCACACGAGCATACGTTGCTGATGGTCAGTTGTTCCTGTCCTCTGACATAGATGGTTTCTATGCTTTAGCCGGACAAATGAGCCCAGGAAGCCGGGGATTTTTTGGGAAGAGCAGAGCAGGCGGCGGTGCGAGAGCCGGTGCCGCGGTGTTCGCGGACAGCAGAGGGGGATGTTGGGCCGCTTTTCCTCCGCGTTCCGTCCGGAGCCGGCGGGACCGGAGCCCTGACCCGCAGCGGCCCCGGCGCGCACCGAGGCTCCCAGGGATCCGCGTCCCGACCGCTTTCCGCGCCCGCGGGAGGGAAGGGAGCCACCTCACGGCCCGTCAGTCCGGTGTCCATCCCGGAGGATGATGGGGTTGGCTGAAGGCAGCAGCCACATGCTAGGAGGGGCTCTTCAAGGCCTCCTTGCCCCTCTGTGTCAGCACACCCCACACCCGAAGGGTGTCCATTGATGGGTCTTGGTGAGGGATGGAAATTCACTTCCACCACAGAACTGGAAGTGCTGAGCTCTGTGGGGACTTGGACTGCAGCCTCTGACAGTCGTGGGCCTGAGGTAGATCACAGAACCATAGAACGGTTTGGATTGGAAGGAACCTGTAAGATCTCCTAGTTCCAAATCCCTGCCATGGGACCAAGTTGTTCAAAGTCCCATCCAACCTGGCCTTGAACATTTGCGGTCATAGGGGCTCCACAATTTCTTTGGTCAAGCTGTGCCAGTGCCTCACTACCCTCTGAGTAAAGAACTTCTTCCTAACATCTAATTTAAATCTCTCCTAGTTTAAAAATATTCCCCTTTGTCTTCTTCACTATGTGCCCATGTAAAAAGTGTCTCTCCTTATTTTTTAATTATTGGAAGGTGCTCTAAGGTCTCCCCAGAGCTGTCTCTTCTCCAGGCTGAACAACCCCAGCTCTCTCAGCCCTCTCAACATCTTTGTGGCCTCCTCTGGATTGGTCTAGAAGATTCACATCTTTCTTGTGCTGGACCCCAGAGCCAGACACAGCACTCCAAATGGGGTCTTACATGGGCTGAGTCATGGAGCAGAATCCGCTCTCTCAACCTGCCAGCTATCTTTCTTTTGATGTAGCCCAAGATGCAGTTGGATTTCTGAGCTGTAAGCACACATTGTTGCTCATATCCAGTGGGACACAGGCCCTCTGTGTGGCAGTGCTGTGTAACTTATCGTGTAGCTGGTCCCCATGAAATGGTGGATTTCATGGCAAAAGGAGACCCTGCAGTATAAGAGTACACCTTTTATAATTTGGTTTAGCTCCTAGGGATGAAAGGTATTCTATGAAACTAAAATATTAAAACTACCCTGGATTATTCATTAAGCATCAATTATCATCATCACATTTACTGTCAGATGCTTCAATGTTGCTATTCTGCTCAAGGAGGGAACATATTTTTAGGCTGGTTTCCAAAGTAAGGATGTTCTAGGGATCAGTCACACTGCTTGTCAGTCCATCCTCACCGATTTGGTGAGGACATTTTGGTCAAAGTTTACAGAAGGCTGGAAGTCTCCAAAATACTACACTGCTGCAGGTTAATTAGCAAACAGGATGGTGAGGGAGCTCCCCAGGCCCAGCTAGTGGTGTGGGTGCAGGAAGAGCAAGCCCCTGATGGGGTAGGCATGGATGGTCCTGGCTGCAGGAGAAGCTTCAAGCAGGGCAGTGTTCTCACCAGCATGGTGGAGCTCAGCCATGGGGCACAACGCCATGGGACACAACACCACGGGAGAAAGGGCTTCTTTAAATCTGCTGTCCTCTGAATAATTTGCACAAATACCTGTCTGGTATGAGTTTGCTACTTATTCCACATTCTTAGTACTTCCACTGCCTCCCCTTGTTTGTATGTACTTTTATAGCCTTACAAAGTTGGAACAAGCTTTGCTTTAATAGTAAGAGCAGCCTCAGCTGCAAAACAGGATGTTCCAAAATAAGATCTAATTTTCCTTTGTGAGAACCTAAGGCAAAAGTAAAATGATATCCACTTTAAAGGCAAACACAAACAAGGACCTATTACGTATCATTAAAATATCTTTAAAAGGCTTTAGAGCCCTAAAAGCAAAAGTTTGATGCTGTATAAAAGAATTATGTTTCTGAGACATATCAGTTCAATAATTAAAACAGCATCTATGAAATATAAATGTAAGATATTAATAAATTAAATTAAAGCCACTGAAAGCCAATTATCTTGTAAAAGATCTCTGATAGCTAAACTAATGAGATGTAGAAAGATTAATTTAGGTTCCCATTTTAGGAGGTGATTATAAATTACTGTAATGCCACATCCAGTTACTAGGTTGTTATTGAAACTTGTGAAATACATTTGGAAAGGTTTTTAAATATTCAGAATGAAGTAGGAATTAGAAAGGAGTTAGAAATAATTAAAAATCTGATGTCTTGTCACATTGCAGCTTTAATCCTATTACCTCTCCTAGTTTACAAAGCTTCAGATGTCTCTCAAAGCAGTGATCTGGAGGGACAGTGGGGTTTATGACCAGGGATTTATTTATAACTGCAGAACTTCAACTATTTCCCCTGGTTTCACGTATTTGAGGGATTATTTCTATATAGGAATAGTGCCTTGGCCGCCAGCACTGCCTGATAATTTTCTTTGGCTACAGGGTAGGTCAAGCCTTCACCCATGGTTCCACTGAGCCCCCAAAGGCCCACTGCTTTCCTTGCAGGTCCTGGTGAAAATGCTGAGGAGCACCAGTGATGGTCTTTTTTGTCAGGGTAAAGCACAAGACCTTTGCTCCTCTATTCCTATGGTTGTTGTAGCAAAGCATAGGGCTCTTGGGGAACACAGAAGGAGGATAGTGGTGCAATGCATTCCTAGAGTCCATGAAGTCTTGCCATTGCCAGAGGTTGACCACGAGTTTGGTCAAAAAACAAAACACTGGGGTTTGGGGACAAAATCCCTGGGCTGCACAAGGTTGACCAACCTTGTTTTGGTTGTGACCTGTTCCAGAGGGAGTTCTGCAAGTGCTTTGTAGCTCTTGCAACAGCAAATGTCAAAATACTCAGGGACCTCGCCGGTCTTCGCTTAGGTTTTGCCTCACCTGGTCCAAGGGGTGCTGAAAGGCCTCCAGCAGCACATCTTGGCTGTATTTTTGTAGTGTAGCAAGAGCAAAACAATCTCTCCCTGAGCCAGGAGGAAAAACGCAGGCAGGGGAAGGCAGTGGGGCCTTGAAACTGCTGGCACAGGGTGATACAAGCAGTCCTGGTGCCATAAACTACTCCCCCACGGGCAGCTGCTGCATCAGCCTTGAGGCTGGGAAATACCACTCATGGGCAGCAAGGAGGGCGAAGAGCGGTTCTGCAAGGTGTGCACACCTCTGCCTGGAGGGTCCCAGAGGACATAACCAGCTCTGGGGACCAAGGAGCACGGCAAGGGAAGTCTTGGATACAGCGTACAGGCAAGTCCAGGAGAACTTTGGCAGCGGAGGAGGCAGAATCCCAGCACCACCACCCTGGAGAGGCAGACAGAGGGGTTCCATCAGCAGCAGCCTGCCGCTTGGAGGTGAAGGACTCAGGGGTCACAACACCTGCAGCCGTTCTCGGGCAGAGGAGGGGTGAGCATAAGCTGGGTAAAGGCATAGCCGCTAAGGGAGGGGATGGGTTTGGCACTGATAAGAGATTATTTTTTCCTTCTATCTCTTTTCTCCCTAACAGTCTAAATAATATCATCCAACATTGTAAGTGGATTGATGAGCACTCTGATCAGGCTGTTAAAACTGAAGTAATCAAACAGCAGATTCTCCTTTGTAAGGCATGTTTCTCTAGCCCACATAAGGGCACTAACAGTGGTGCACAGAACTAGTGGAGAACACACCAGCTCTCCTGGGAGCCCTTGTGGCATTTTTGTGAGCAGCACTTCTGGGAGAATCTTTTTTGAGTGACATCCTGTGGCAGTCTCAGACAACCAGCAACAAGACTACTCTGTTCACACATCCACAGGTGTCTTGCTGAAAGCACAGCACCCAGTTTTGGGGTGAACACAGGTGTCCCTTTAAAGACTTGTTGAAAATATTTAAGTGGGAAGTCCAGCAGGTTTGAAAGCCTTCTTCCTTCTGCTTAGGGAGGAGAAATGCTCAATGGATGCCTCTAAGCATTCCTGGAAAGCGAAATGAAAGCCCTCTGCCTTGTCTGTGAGAAGAGCTAAATTAGAAATCCCTGCCTGGGGGATTTCTTGGTTGAGAAAACTTTCTGGAGGGAGGAATGACACTGGAAAAACAACAGAGGACCAAGCCCAAAACTGGGTGAACCTCTGCTATCTTCTCTTAGCCTGCTTGAGCTCTGGTTTGTAAGCAGACCTTTCTGTAAAGTCAAAAATACCTTTAGAGAAGACAAAAACATGTCAGAGCTGGCAAATTGGGTTCTTCAGTGGGGACCAAACCCCTGGGGTCCAAACTCTTGCAGAAGTATCCAGCAGGCTGACCTAGAGTTTGCCAGATTAAAAGAAATGTCCAAGTCTAAATTCTTCTCCCGAAAATCCTTAAAATGTGCAGGAGCATGGGCTGTGTGGTTAGTTGCCAAAAGTTTAGCTGAAGAAAAACAGGAAGCCCAAGTAGAAATTCAGAACCTAAGGGAGGAAAACAGGAAACTGAAAACAGAAATAAAGGCTCAGCAGCGTAAACTAGAAGAGGGTATAACTCGAGAAGCGGTTGTGGCTGTGGAAAAAGAGCAAAGTGTTCTCCAATATCAAGAGGTGTGTGAACAAAAAAAGGCCATTTTGAATGAAAATCAAGCTTTGAGAGAAAAACTAGCCATCAGTACAAAGGCTGTAGAGGAGGTGCAAGGAACAATCCAATTATTGGTGCAAAAAATACAGATCCTAAAAGAGAAGGGCACGGATCACCGAGCCTGTGAGGTCAAGATGGAAAAGTTAAAAGCAGCGTTAGAGGCAAAGCATGGCACTGTCACGGATCTTACACAAACATCCTACCAAGGAGATGATGAGCACTGGGATGAAAAAAGATGGGTTAATCCTGATGGCAGCCCCTCTGTAGAGGAGTGTAAGCCTGAAAGGCCACAATCTCCAGCTTTGGAAATGCCAGAAAGCTTTAAAGCAAACCCCATTTCACTTAACAGTGCTCCAGTGACTGTGAAAGGGGAAAGGGGAGTAGCAGAGTGGGGAAGCGAGGGAAATGTGCAGCCAGAGGCAGAACAAGTTACCACGGAGGGATCAATCACTGCTGAGCCGGCTCCTCACCAGTTCAAACCTGGGAGCACCCAGGGAAGGAGGGAGCAGTCAGCAGGGAGTGTCTGGGCGAGGGAGGACACAGTGGGATCTGGGGAAAGAAGGGGCAGCAGAGGAGGGGGAAACTCCAGGGATATGAGGGACCCAAAGAAGCAGATCACTGCCTCTGCTAGTGCAACCTCTCAGATCCCCTCCTTGGGAAAAGGAAGGAAAGGAAGGTGGCAGGGCAAGAGACAGTGGCAGTACAGTGCAGCTCCCAGATTTGTGGTACAAAATACCACGGCCAGGAGGGAGTTAAGCACGATGCGAGTGGACATATGGAGGGAGCTTCGGAAGCATGGGGAGGATATGGGCCCCTGGGATAACGCTCCCACCAGGGTTTTGTTGGATCGCCTGCTGGAGATCAGCAGAAGAGAAGGAAGTGAGCCGGAGGCCCCTGCCCTCCCTGTCACAGGCTAGGACGGACAGTCCCCCTGTTCCCCGGGCTCGTGGTCAGACCAAAATTGGACCACTGGGGAAATCTCCCACGCTGGGAGCAATGGGGGATCAGAAGAAGAGCCCTCAAGGTATCATCCAACACATAGTGTGTGCAGGCTGCAGCTGATGCAAATTGAGAAGCCTCCTCTGATGGAAGAAATACAGGAGGAGTGAAGCATGAAGGGGTTTTTGGTTTGCTTATTTTTACAGGAGAAACACAGAGGGAGAAGTTCACTTTTCCAGCAAGAGCAGTTGGGGCTGCAGTAAGCAGAGGCTGCTTTAGCTCTGGCACAGCCACCCTGGCACCCACTTTGCTGCCCCAGGTCTGGGCAGGGATATCAAATGCTGCTCAGGCCAAGTTCGTGGAGACTGTTTTGGGAAAAAAAGAAGGCTTTAAGGATTAATAAAACACTGGCACAAGTCCAGGCTGTGATACCAGCTGGGCTGCAGCATTTGCGAGCAGCGATGTACAGAAGTGGGATGAGAATGAGCTCTAGGTATGAAGGGCTGTGCAAGGAATGATTACAGGAGTCCAAAATGTGGTACAAATCCTAAGTGTGAAGCAAGGAGAAAAGATTAACATCTCTCTGTGTCTTCTGTAGGCAATCCAGAAGGGTCTGGATATACAAAAAAGAAAAAAACCCATTATTTAAAAAAATAATACCTGCCTGTTGTCAGAAGTAAAGCAGAGGTAAGAGGTAGAAGCAGAGCAAATTCAAGAGCCAGCAAAATAGTGAAGTAGTTCCTGTTTAGCATTAGTATTGTTAAGCTCAGTAGTGTGTTTTCACATAAGCATGTGGAAGTACATGCAGCAAAGAAATTTAGGAGTGGTATCAGAAATAAAAAGAAAAAAAGGATTGAAACAGAGGAATGTGAATTAAGTTCACATAAAAAGCAGATTGTGCATGTACCTATAAAGGTTTGAGGGGAGGGTAATTAATGATAAAATATTCTAATTGACTTGGGATGGAGATCACTCTGAAAGCAAAAAGTTAAGCCTACAATGCAGGGTTATGATTGATGTGTTAACGCTAGCATTTTTTTTTAGAGTGAAGAAAAGATGAGATAAAAAGAATTAAAAAAGACATACATGGTAAAGTATATACAGCATTGTAATAGTTTTAAAATTAAAATATACAGTTTTTCTGTTACAGAACTGAGATGGAACCAACTGAAACAACTGCAATGGAGGATTGGTGAGCAGCTGTTTAAGAAAAACTAGTAAATTGTGTAAAAATATATGAAGATGCAGTTTATTAGGTCCTTAATATCATTATAAAGTTCTGTGGGTGTAAATTATCTACCCTGAATAACTAAGGTAACTGTTCATAACAATCTTTGCTGTTGTGTCTTCCATAGGTGGAACAGAAGAATAAATAACAATTCCAAATTATGGATTTATTAATTATATGTTGCTTAGTGCTTTCTTTCCTGCTTTTATTTTGCTTTATTGTCATATACGCATAGGTGTGTGGAAAAATACATATGATCTTTTTTTTTCCTCAGTTGCTATTGCTGAAGTTCAAGTAAGAGAAAAGAATTAAGAAACTGTGATGACAAGGAAAAAGTGGATCCAATGTAAAGGGGTTACCATTTCCAAATAAGAGAAACCCTGTTTCCTTTGATAAGTGTGGACATACTTCCTATTATTGATACTGATCTTGATTAATAGAGCACCAGCATATGATGCAATGTCTGTATATGTGATATAGAAAACACATAGCTGTGTCTTGGTGTCAAAAACACAGTATTTTGAGTACTATGAGAAACAAAGATGAATAAATTAAGTGTAGAGACTTCTAGTAGGGTAAGTTATATTTTCAAAATATATACTGTTAGTGTAGCTTTGTAATACTAAGACAACGACATAGCACAGTTTTGAGTTTAATTTAGAGCACCTATGTATAAATTGATGATGCTGGGATGGGTAGAAAATTTAAGGTCCCCAGTGATAGAGACATCAAATCACTGCATTCACGTGTGATACATAATCTTGTATTGGACAGAAGAAGAATTTTTATTTTGTTATGGAGGAGATGATGAGGTGATTTTAGAAACTGACAGCAGGATGGTTTCTGAGGTGAGAGCTGTACAGTGGCAATGTCAAGCAGCCCAGCAAGCTGGAGTGCTCCCAGATGCTTCTCTGGAAGGACACCAGCAAGCAGGAGGCACTTATACGTACAAATTACATACAAAAAGACACCAGATTTCAATCAGCTTCAAACAGAGCTTAGCCAGAGGTGACCATGAAATATATCCTTTGGTTTTCAGTGGGTCTGTAATCACTACACATGGGATCCAGTTATGTTTGTGTGAATATACAGCATCCAGAAATCACCTCTGCATGTCTACGATGTCTGATAATGCATGAGCATGTAATGTAACTTTAATTTAAATGCATGATTTTAATTCCACAATGCTTTTAGATATGACTCTAAAATTACTAGAAACTTTTTAACTGTGTACTGGACAAAGCCTACTAACATTTGGGTTATATTTTGAGCAGTTGTTGCAGATAACAGTATTCACCTGTAACGTTTGTAGTCCCACAGACAGCAAAACAAGCCACCAAAGCAAGGTTTGCAGTATGTGACAAGAGTGAGAAGTTGCTCTTACTACAACCTCAGTAAAAGATGCTGACCATTGTATTCAGTGGTATTCCCTCCTTGCTGGGCCTATATCACCCACTGAAACTTTTAAGGCTGTGGAATCTAGAAGTGTAATCCTGGAAATCATAAAAGTTTGGTTAATTGTGCAAATTACCCTGGCTACAAAATACCATATTATGTAAACCAAGTAGCAGCTGTGCACCAAAGCCAAGAGCTACAGGCCACCCTGAAACCCACACGAGGCAAGACCAGATAGGAAAGAGCAAACGCCCCCAAGAAGATCAGTTGCTCGGTCCTGGTGAGGAGCCTTGAGCCACAGGAGGGTTTGCAATGCCCTTGCTGGACTCGTGTGTAACAGCATATGCCCACGGACTGGCAGAAAAGATCTGGGCGCCTATAGCTCATAAAATACAGTCTGGCCACTGCTGGAAACAGGCCTCAGGCTGTGTACTGATGCTGCAAGACCTGACAGATAGGTTTGTGAACCTTGCTTTGGTTGGGACTTGCAGGGAACCAGCTGCTCCAATGCTATGAACTATTCCCCCGCCACACACAGCTGCTGCATCAACAGAGGAACATGACCTCGGGGCTGGGAAACATCACTCACAGGCAGCAAGGAGAACAAGGAACAGTTCTGCAATGTGTGCACTGCTCTGCCTGGAGGGTCAGTGAAGGTGAAGCAGCCCCAGGTGAAGTCTAGCAGAGAAGGAAGCAGAATCACTGTTACCACCATCCTGAAGAGGCAGGTGTCTCCATCATCATTGTTGTGCTGCTGGAGCAAAGGACTTGTTGGGTCCATGACACCTGCACCCCTTACCCTTCTTCCTGGGTGACAGACAGAACCTCGGAGTCCAATGCTTGGCAGTGGAGGGGTGAGCATAACCAGGCAAAAGCTGCAGCAGCTGAAGTGCTCTTTATGTATTAGTTTTGATCCTGGTCTGTTAAGATTTTTTTTCTTATATCCTTTTCCTCTCTAATATTCTAGATAATGTAATTTATCATTGTTGGTGTCATTGTAAGTGATGGTGACTCTCTAAGCACACTGGTAAACCTTTTAAATTGACGAACAATAAATTGTCTTCTCATACTAGATGTGTTTCTCTAGCTGACATAAATGGCAGAAGTAGTGGTAAAACAACTTTGGTTTCCATGAGGGAAGTATTTTCTAGGCTACAATACTGATTGAGAGAAAGATTAGTATCTAAAGGTAACCTCAGAGAACTGGATCTGGTTGAGTGCCACTATTCATTGTCTTTTCAGGATACATCATCCTGAAATTAAATTATTTCTCTCCTCACATTGCAGGCAGTTCACTTAAGATCAGTCTGGATTCTTTATTCAGTGCAGGAACTAGTTTCTCATGAAGAGTGGACAGTGATTGCTGTTTCAAGAGACAGGGCGAAGGGTCAGTTGGGAAGCCTACTTACACCTTAGCATGTCTACTTCCACAGTCCTCCAAAAGTCATTCATTCCAGTGAACAGCGCAGGGAGATTGCCCATCAGGAAGATGGGTGATGCAGGCCTCATGCTGTGAGACACAGCAGCTGCATCACAAATCTGGTACTTGACTGCATAAATACTGTCTAACAAAATTCATGACTTCCCACTGTGAGCCAACTCAGTCTCTGCTGTTGCTGCCAGCCCTCAGGAGAGTCACCCCAGGGCCAGAGCATTCTGTGGTGCAGCCAGTACAGCACTGTGAAATTCTTCATGTTCAGAGATTGTTCCTGCTTTGCCTGCCATTAAGGGGATTTGAAAAGATTTGCTTTACCTTGGCTATTGACTATTACACACCTTCGCATTCAGCGTCCACCACGTAGTTTTCATGAGCTCTGCATCAGTGGACTTTCATTACGGGTTGATATCCCAGCGGGGGAATGGAGAGGTGACCGGCCAAGGCCAGGTATCCCTTATGGAGACAAGAGACTACACTTTGGGGGAAGGGGAGGAGGAGGGGATGGAGGATATTTTAATTTTAAAAAGTTACAAAAGCAAGAAGAAATTTCCATTTCACAGGAGTATTTCCAAGCACTCCTGAACCAAGACAAGGCATCAGAACTGGCAAGGTCAGTATTTACAAAAAACAGCTATGTAGTCTGAAAACAGCTAAACCTGATTTTCAGAGCAAGCAAGTACCCATATCTCTCACTTGTCTCTGTGAGAGCAGATGGTGCTCCCTGCACAGCTGCAAACCTCTTCTCAGGTCCGCATGTCAAGGACCAGAACAGCAGTGCCTACTCTGTACGTGCAGCTGTGTGTGCACCAGACAGGACGAGCCCAGCAAAGTCACAGCACTGGCATGTGTGTTCAGAAGCCACAGTGACTGCCCGTTCTCCTTCAAGGCTGCATGTAAACCTCTCCCCACCTTCTCCAGCATACTTTGCTTGTTGGTCTGTTGCTCAGATCTCTTTCCAACACTGAAGAGACTTTTTCTCTTTAAGGGAGTCTTAAATTCCCCTAGATGCACACCCCAACTACAGCAGTCATCAATTTGTGTTGATGCTTCCTTTAATCATCCAAATTCCTCTGTGTGCTGGGTTGCCTTCCTGGCCTTGAGATTAGACTTCCTGGCAGATCTTAAACCCACCAAGTGTTTCAGACACCCCTGCACACCTGACCCTTAAAACATTAACTCTCTTCCTATCTTCTTGCTCATTATCTTAGATAGCCTTTTACTAAAATATCTGGTGTCATTTTCCAGCCTTTCAAATCAAAGTGTCTATTAAAAGAATGGTACAATTACAGCATTTTCTGTTACATCTAGAATGTAAACCATTTCAGTACCTTCTGCCTAATTACAGCCAACCAGTGAAAGTGTCTAGAAGTAGGTAAGGGAAAAAAGGATTAGTTACATGCAGTGTTGGTTTTTTACTTTCTTTAGCAAAAATGATAGAGAAAAACATTTTGTGTAAAATTCAGTCTTTGCCTTTGTCTTGTTATTCTTTTCCTTTTGATGTCTGAACAAAAAAGGGAGTAACAAAAGACTACTTCCATAGAAATAAATGCTGCAAGATTTACAAAACAGCTCTGCATCAATTGTTCCCCAGCACCTCCCGAAACTACTAAAGCACTCAAAGATAATCAAGTGAAAAACACTGTAGAAATGTTTTTCTTTAATAAAAATTCTTTGTGCAGTTACAGATCCAAGCAAGTGTGATGTGTACAAGGGTGGGCTGCTTTAATACAGGCAGGCCCCAAACCAGCCTGTTTAGCTTGTCACATCACAAAGTCATGTCCAAAATGTTCCCTCCTACATCTCAGCTATTTAGGATGTCTCAAATCTTTCTCGTATATGTCCTCCTCTAGGACACCTATTTACATTTCTACAGGTAAAATATCAACTGGTTTCCTTATTCTCACATTTCCAGTCTCCAGATAGATGCATTTCTAGAACAAGAAGGAATGCCCAGAGGATAGAAGTTAGCATAACATAGGATTAAAGGCAAAATAGGAACAGGTACACATCTGGATAAAACCCTCAGGTAAGACTCTTACAACTTCCCAGTCCCTACAGAAGTAAGCATTGTTATAACTCCTCAGCTGCAGGAAACTTCTTCCAGGAACATTGTTATTATTAAGAATCTTAGCAGCAAGAGTCTCAACAGTGGTTCTGTTCACTATATCACCATTCAACATATCCAGCAAATTCTTCAGTATGGCTAAAAAAGAGTAACAAAAATAAAAGCAGGGAAACTTGAGGCATTTCATAACTGTTGGTGCACTCTTTTGTTCCCCTCCCTTCCCCCCCTTATCTGATATTCCCCTTTTCCTTACCCTATTTTGGGATGTTTTTTGTGACTCCTTCAATGTCCTTCAATTCTGTTAGAAAAGTCTACTTTTAGCCTGCACCACAGATGTTTCAAAGGCAGTAACTGACTCAAGTTAGTCTTGTGATGGAAACTGTGCTGTAGCTTTATGTTGCCATGGCTTCTTTCGTTGACAAAATAATACTTTTACAGACAACTTCTAGGGCTTTCACAGCCCTCTTATTTCACGCAGGATGGGAGTAACTTGAAGGGCAAAAAGTGAAATGACCTTGTAGGAAAAAGCTCTTGTAGGGGAAAGCTAGTGGCAGAAATGGGCGTAGACCATAGGCCTCTCCCTTTCCTGGGCTGCACCAGCTGCCGTTCTTCTGACTCCACTTGATGTAAACAGAATTTTCAGCAACAAAATTTAGACCAGTACTGGTAAAAGCTGATTCAGACAGTCTGTGAGGATATCCTGTGTTCAATGAAGCTTGACTGTTATGTTTTATGGTGGTCCTCAGCAGAGTTTCTAGGTCAGGGTGATAATTAGTGCAGTTCCCTCTCCCCATAGTGCAACACTCACAGTCTGCAAAGATCACAGAACCATAAAATATCCTGCCTTGGAAGGGACCCACAAGGATCATGGAGTCCAACTCCTGACCCTGCCCAAGACCACCCCAAGAATCACATCAAGTGCCTGAAAGCATTGTCAAAATGCTTCTTGAGCTCTGGCAGGCTTGGTGCAGGACATCAGAACCTACCCACACATTTTGGGGCAAGGACTTCAACTCATTGCTTCTGAATCTACAGTGAATGTATTGGCCAACAGCTATTAACTCCTGCTTGTTTCTGCTCTCCTCCTTTGGGAAAGGAGGATATAAAGAACCACCAGTGTTTAATACTGCAGTGCAGCCCTCTGCAGAGAGGGAAGAAATGTCTAAATTGGTTCCTATCGCATGTAGGCGTTAAGATATCTTCACCCTCTGTACAGGCTATACATCCCAAATTCTCCAGCCAGAAGCTGGCCCTTGATCTTCCTCTGTTGTCCCCCATAAAATGTATTGTAACACACACACATACATGAAAAAACAAAACAAAAAAAGAGATCTCAGGAAAAAAAATCAGCCAAAACATAAAAACTTATCAGCTCTCTTTCCTCTGCATTTGTATCTCAGCCTCATTATGTCACCGGAACAATAGGAATTCTCCCGGTCTATTCTAAGGCAGCATCTGCCTGAGAAAGCTCCAAATCTGACATTTTCAGTGTGGAACCCTGAGGAAATACAGTTGCTTTAGATTTCCTAGAAATACTTCTTCAACCAACATGAGATTAATGATGTCTGTCCCAAAGCCTGATGTTTCAAAAAACAGTGCTAAAGAATAGCTTTGGGAAGAACATGACCCAGGCTTTATTTTGGACAGAAACAAATACAAACTTGAGATCTGACCTGAGAACTTGAAGTGACACAGACGTATTTTTACCCCCAAAATCACAGTCAGGTATTATATATCCTTCAAGTCAGCCATAAACAGAGATTCCCTCTCCAATCACATGAACCTCTAGCTCAGGATAAGCTGGAATACTTCAATCACATATTGCAACTGCAGCCTCCTTGGGAAGGCTCAGCGAAGATCAGGAAAATAAAACCAGAATTTTCAAGGAAAAAGCTTTTAAAGACATATGTTCATCTTGAGTCCCAGGTACACTCCTCAGAGAAAGGCTCTCTCCAGTATATATATAAAAAAAAAGGTATCAAAAAGGGTATGCAGGGCAATCCACCATCTGTGGATACACACTGCAGTGCCTAGCTGCAGCATTCTCTTCTGGTTTGTTTATTAGGCTGAGGGAGGAAAATAAAGGTATCTCTATGCAGGGGGCTCTGCCAGTGTTTGCTTCCCTTCTGTGTAAATTAGTTTTGTCACCTCTATCGCACCCCACTGGCTGCAGCCAGGGATTTTATTAAAGGTAGGTTAGGGATAGTTATCAGATACAATCAGAGCATAGAGGCAGCAGCCCAGTCAGAAGTATTGCATTTATTGAGGGAGTTATGGAAAGGCTCCTACTTTAATCTTCAAGAGTTCCAGGATCAGTTTCATGGAAAGTCTGCTGAGGACCCTTGTTTGAGTCTCTGGACATTTCACACCAATCCTACCTAGAAAAATTAGGACCCAGTAAGAGCTCTGAATATGACGATCTAGTAAGAAACTACATGGATTTGGTAAAGGAGAAAGAGGATGCAGAGAGCAGCCAAGGCCAAGAAAACAAAGCACGTCGTAGGTTTGGTGATATATATAGTAGGTGGGAAAACAGTAAGCAAAAGGTCTTCAAGAAAAAGGATGGTGGTTTGGAAGGATGTCACAATAAGAAGGATTCAGCTCATGATGAACAGATGCAGACAAAAGACAGGAGCAATGGCAGGGAAGAAATTAGAACGGCACATCTCCAAATTTTTTTATCTAAGAGGACTGAAAAATTACACCATTTCCTTGCTTGTTGTCATTTTAATTCAGCATCAGTCTAAGCCTTGCCATGAGGCACAACTAAGTTTAAATTTGGAATAATATAACCTTACTGTTACCCTCAGGTTATGCATCCCCAGCATGCCTTCACCAAGCAGCACTTCCCTACCACCACAGGCCAGCAATCCAATGCTGACAGAGATTTCAACCCGGAGTCCTCTCCCAGATTCACAAGCTGTAAGACCTCAGAGCAGTGGTACAGACTCTGGGTGAATAATCTGAAACCTCTGAGTGTTCCATACACAAATGTGAGTAGTCTCAGCTTTTTTTTTTTTTTTTTAAAAGGCCTTGAAGACTTTGTCTTAAAACCTTATATTAAAATGCTCTCAAATATGTGTAGCATGTGGCAGACAGTAGGGAAAACTGCAATGATTTGATACAGACATTCCAAAACTGATCAAATCTGTTACTAAGCTGGGTAGTAGGAGAGGGCACTGCTTCCCTTTAATGATATGGTGTAAAGCCTAAGCTGCAAGAGACTAGAGCCTTTCACCTGAGCTGCCAGTTGCTGGACCTCACACTAGGATCATATTTTGTGGGGCCTACAAAATGAAAATAAATTATTTGGTGTTTTCATAACAAGTATTTCACTCTGATTCTCTACCTGATGCAGACAGGAAAATTTGCAGGTAACAGCAAAGTTACACAAAACTCTATAAAGAAGATCTACAGAAGTATTCTTTAGGGAAAAGGTGCTTACAAGTATGCTTAAGGAAACTGGTAGTCTCAGCACATGTGCACAATGTCAAGTAAACCCGAAACACATCAGTTATTATGATTTTTATATAATCTATATTCTATATAATTCCTCTCTATAGATATAGATATATTCCTATATACAGTATTTTTTTTCCTACTCATACCAAGCCTATAGGGAATTAGTAGCTCCAATGAAGTCAGCTGAAAGTCAAGAGAAAAAACAGTGTAAAGGAGAGAAGAATCAGGTCCAGAGTCTTTCAAACACTGATTATTGGGCAGCTAATCAGTGCTTGAAAAGGTCACTGAACTAAGCCATTTCTAAGGCAATACTGTGAGCACTTAATTTTATCGTGTTGAAAGGTGGACAAAAACAGGCACCTTTGCTAGATTTTATACAACTATCCATTTAATGCAAGCAAAACCAGATGTATGTATGCATCCTGAGATACCAAAGCATAGCAAATGTAAGGCAAAAATGTTGTTTTCTGTTACCTCGTCCAAATTGATGCACTTGTTGGCAGATGGACTTTCTTTTCTGGTGAACCAAAGTGTTTCTATGCAAAAAATGATTCCTAAATTAAGGCTGTTTGGCACTTGCCAACACACAGCTCTTCTCAGCTGGCTATAATTTTGCTTACAATGCATTAAACATTTGGTTTGGAGTTTTCTCTGCTGGAGGTCTGCTTCAGGATAGGTTATTATGTTCTAAAAGGGTTCCTCTAGAAACAGTTAGGCATTTCTGAAAACAAGGCTCAGGGGATTTACATGACTCTGCCTGTTTTAAACGAGTGTCCAATTATTCTGTTTAAAATTTGTGACAAAATACTGTGCAGCTGGGCCTTGAAATTTTGTAGGGCCGTCACACCAGTACATGCCTTTTACCTATTGCCTGTGTATCTACAGAGGGACATGTTAAGATTCCATCTCAGTTTCTGGTCCACGTGGGGTGCTAGGCCCATGCAGAAGAGACGAGCAGAGCCTTTCCCATACCCACCTCTGCTGAGCCATCAATACCACCAGAGCAGGAACTAAGAACAGTAAAATCACTTAATCTAGGTCTGTGTTCTTCATGCCTCCCTGGCAGCGAGACGGATGGTGATAAAAACCCAATTCCAGAGGTAGTGCCAGCACAAGAAGGCCCTGCCTGCACTTTGCATCACCCTCATCAGTCTGCTAGCAAGGCTGTGTGTGCTGTTTGCGTGACAGCCCAGTGAATCAGACCGGCGACAGCCTCTCTGTGTCCCTAGTTCACCATACGACCACACCACCAGCAGGGTTGTCACAATCGGGGTGAGGAGCCTGCAGCAGGACAGCAGAGAACTGCAGCCTTTGATGCCACGCTGGGAGGAACAGGGTCACCTGCTGAAAACCCAGCAGGGATTTGGGAAGCAGGGCAGGAAGGAGAGAGCAGAGGCGTTGGTTGGTAGTGTGGGGAGGTGACAAGCAGCAAAAGCACAGACTGTAGGAGGAACAAAGCACAGTGGGGCTGCAGAGAACAGCAGGAGAAGGGAGCAAAAAAAGGAGACAGATAAAGGTGAGGAATATCACCTTCTCCAAGGCACCTGGAGCCAATATCTAAGCATCAAGACTGCCAGCAAGAAACAGCAAAACCTCCAGCAGAGCATCCTTCTCTGCCTTGGCTTTCCCCTCACTTCTTGTGTCAAACATCCACCAGCCTTTTGACATGAAAGTACCAATGCCACTGAAGTGAGGGGAAATGCTGCTGAAGTTACGTGGGAAATGGCATTGTGTTTATTTTTGTTTTCATACAAACAGTGGAATTTTTTGTCCTAAACTTGCCCTGGACTGAGTGTTAAAAGCTATTATTTTTCTATGCCTCAGGTTTGTTTTGACAGGGAGCCAAAGCCTTCAGAAGCCCTGAGCTTATCTGCAGCTTGATAGAGCAAATGAACCACGGTGAGAGAAAGTAAGCAAGCTACCTCCAACTGCTCCTCCCTTTCCCAGAAACGTGGTATATGAATTATGCAAGTCTCTCCTTGACAGGGCACATGCATGGAACAAGAACCTTCCCAAACTCAGGAGGCTGGAATTAAGAGAGTAGATTAAGCAGTTTGGATAGGAAATACAGCATAATTTTCATCTTCCCATCTCTTTCTCTGAAGTCCTACATGGAGCAGGAAAGTCACCAACTCCAGGTATCAAGAAGGGAAAAATAAAAACCCCAACCAAACACAAAACCCCTTATCCTCTCAACCTAACCAAACCCAGTATACAAACTGAAAAAAATGTTCACTGTCCCATGTCAAGACTACATCAAATGAAAACTTCTAAAGCCTTGATCTGATATCTGCTCAGCCTTCTTCATTGAAAAGCTTCCTCCAGCTGCTAGTTAAATCAGGCCTGGAGCTTAAGTAGTAATGGCTTCTGCACTAAACGGGGTTCTTCAGTTCAAATCTCAATCATGAAGGCAAATGCTTAGTCTCAGGTTTTTTTGCTTTTGCTACTTAAATCTACATCAAAAAGTTCATATCCAAATAACCTTTAAGGACAAAATTATTAACAAGTCCAACAGTCTGGAGTTAGGAACAGTGGGTTACAGGCTGTAGCTACAAGTTCAGTGCATATGCTCTAAAAGGGTGCTGATCCTTACTTTTGTGATCACATGCCACTTTCATCCCAGGGCTGCAGTGACAGGATAACCCAATCCATTGGAAATCTGGCATTTTTCAAGTGCTCTACTTTTGTGACCTAAATCGTATCTCTCTAGTGTACTTTCGGCTACAATAAGAAATCACACTGAAGAACTTCATCCTAAGAGTGCCCTCACTGAGCATATCACTACACTTCATCCCTCCTCAGCAGGGAGACATGAAACAAACAAACCATCAAGCCCTCTGAGGAGCAACGACTAATCCATCGTACTGGTGTGATATTAAAAGTGACCATGTAGTATTGCCAAAAGCAGGGACTTGGATTTTTTTTTTTTGCATGCATTTCACCATGCACATCTGCGGGCGCTGACCAAGCTGAAGGAGGTTTTACTTCCCCCCTAATCCCCCTCAAGCAGAAAGGTTTCCCAAAGGAAGCATAAGCAACTTCCTCCAGTTGAGGGCATGGATCTGTACGGTGTTGAGTGAAAAAATAGCTGCATGTGGATTTCCAGACCAGACCAAAGACATGGGTAGGATGAGGAGAAAGATCTGCTGGCCAAATACCAACAGCAGCATAGCCACAGCGGCTGTTTCTGCACTCTGCCTGTGGGTTGCAACTGAGTTCTCACCATCAAAATCAGAGCATTCCACCTTTTTGACAGTGCACACATGCAAAGATCTACCCCTGAAAAATAACAATGTCTTCTTCCTTCCATAGTTAATACTTGTATTTTATAATTAATATTTTTATTTTATTATTTATACTTACCGTGTAGTTGTGCTTGGAATATTAGTTTTCAAACTCTTCCAAGAACAGACAGTTGTTGTCTATAAGGACAACTGAAAGCCACCAGGCAGTTTTTTGTCTAGGAATCCTTGTAGGAGCCATTCTGCCTTTGGTTCCCTTAGAGAAAAGGAGTCTCCCTGTTTCACTAACTGCATCTATTGCAACATCTGCCATTAGTCTGCAAACAATTGTGGCATTCAGTCTGTTGTAGTTCAGTAAACTTACTGTTTAAAACACCTGCAAATATTTACAGCCGTCAAATCAAATGCTTACAAAAGGACAAAGTAAAATCCTATATCTAAACATCCCCAAGTCCTAGAGGGAAACAGCACTGGATCTTGATGTCAGGCAAGCACACATCTTTCATTGGCAGAGTCAAAATGTAAGGTCTGAACAGTCTACTCTCTCCTACCTACCCCTTATGCTTAGGAAATGCAAACTATTGCCACAGCCTTTTATTCTTTCTCCTAATTTTACTTCTACAAGAAATGCAAGTTTCTGATAGTATTAAATGCTTCAGATAATGAGAATGAAAACAGAGCTTACTTCAAAGGACAAATACTTTCCAGCTGCCTTTGTCCAAACACAACACAGAGTCTGTACCAAAGTTAGCCCTGGTTCTGCACTTCCCATTATCAGTGTCACACAGCAAGGACACTCAATTAGGTTTCTCAAAACACCAGAAGAGCTAACATTCAGTTTCTTCCTCTGCTTATCAGGGGACCTTAGATCCTCTACATTGCCCAAGTGATTCCCACTTTGCCTGATCCCTTACAAGGCATAAAGAAAAGGTGCAGGTTTACCTCCAGAATTTGTCCCACCTCTGCTGCTTCAGAGGGACTGTGTGGTTAAGACCTGAATTACACATACACACCTCTTCCTTACCCTTTCACCTGGATTTCTCCTCCGTATCTTGACTCACATTGCAGAGAGATTTTGGCCACTTATTAGACAAGCACCAGGGTTTATTTTTGCAGGAACAAGTCAAACAGGAACACAGCTACCTCTTCCAGCTGAGCAGCAGAGCACTTTGTATCAAACTAGGTATTTCTCTCCCTTCAGAGAGAAACGCCATATTTAAGAGGCACACACTGCTGCACCTCAGTCACCTTTTTAAAAGGAGGTCCTGCAATCCAAACTTAAGCAGATCACACCCACAATAGCATCAGATGGAAGGAGATGCAGCATAGCAATGGACGTGGCCCATGAACAGGGTGAACGAGGTCTTCCTTCATATCACCTCTACCTGGAGTAGGATGTTCAGTCAAGCATCAATCCCAAACAACCTCTGCCTAGACTTGATAGTGAGAGGTGACAAAAATCACTAATAGTCTGCCAGAAGGGCCCTTACCTAGCAAAAGGCTGGCATTAGACTGCCAGCAGTTTTACCAGCATCACAGAAATTCATTCAAATAAGAGCAACACTAACAGTAAACAAAGGAAAGGTCAGAAGGCAAATGTGAGATTTCTCCCTTTATACTTTCCTACATGTACCAGAAGTCCTCACACCAGAGGAGGTGAAAGAAGTAATTATGAGACCAGGAGGAGCTCCACACTGCAAAAACTAGGCTTGCCAGCAGCTGTTCAATGTCTTTGCCACATGCAACATAATGAGACAGAGAGGAGCTCATTTTCTTTGGCCATATATATAATTTCCTGGAAGAAGAAAAAGGTTTGCAGAGGGACATACATTATCAAACAGAGCATACTCCTCCTCACCACTCAAAGTAATCTTTTGAAGTTATTTGGCAATTTTAACTCCATTTCATGAAGAGAGGGGCTTCAAAATTGCTGAGATTTTAATTTTCTGCAAAAACAAGATTGGAGAACGATTCTTATCAGTCTCCCAAGCAAACTAAAAAGACAGAAGCATTTCATCTCTGTCAGGTGTCAGGGAGTCTGCCAAGCCCTCAAGACCCACAGGAAAGCAAGTTTCACTGTTTTAAAAAAAAATAAAATATTATTGTTCTAAGTGAAGGCAGGCCCAAGAAGAAATCACAACACACTATTTCTGGCTTTTGCAGAATGGTACTGCAAAATCACAACTTTTGTTCCTCTTCTAAAATAGGGTTCATCAATCAGCTAGCCTCTTAGCACAACAAGGCCATAACCTTCCCAGTCACCTCTTCCGTACACCTGGCAATTGTGTCCTGAACTGCAGCTTCACCTGTTCCTTACCTGCTCATCCCCTGATGACCTGCTAACTATTTCCCACAGCTCTGACAGAAATCTGTAGAGAAGAGCTTGCCCTGTAAGTATAAGCCTGTATCAGCTCACAACAGCCAACCTCAGAGCCCCGTGTAATACCACTTTTTCTAACAGAGCCACAAGACATAGTATATGTTGTTTCAAAAGTTCTTTTGAACATCTCTGGAAAGCGTAAGTAAAATGTTTTTACACTCCACAAACACACCATCCAATATTTTCTTCTTCCCAAAGCTGTGTTTTTCTAGTGAAGTATTGCAGTTTTGGGCACACCTACAGGATGAGATCATAGTGTTGGTGATGGAAACACTAATCCAGCTAATGTCAGGCAAAAGTCATAGCACCCCTGCTAGCCCAAGCTGCAGCGTAAGAGCACAAATTCTGAGGTCTCCATGAACGCACAGGGCAGTCTGTTGTGCACTGTGATTTCCTTGCTACCTTCCCCACCTTGGGCACCACAGACACACCAACACAGGCCAGGCACAAGATGGCTGCACTGGCACATTTTGCTGTGCCAGCTCTTGTTTGAGAATCCCAGGCTGCTGCACTACTACAAAATTGCAGCTAATGCCAAATAGCCATGTCTCCTCTGTTCCAACATGTAACCAATTGCCTTGTTCCCCACAGATAACTTATCTGCATTCACACACAAAGTCTCTCAAGGAGGAGCAGTCAAAATGAGGCTAAACTCTCCCAGAGACATGAAAGTGATACAGGAGGGAACACCACGTAAAACAGCAATCCAAAGCCTGCTGTTCTAAAGCTGTGATGGACTTGCTCATGGGCTTTTAATGAATTCGCCTCAAATGTCTTTTTCAAATCAAAGACTTTGTGAAAAGTAATCTTTAACATCTCATACCAACATTCTGTCAAAATGAAGAAGACTTAATAGAAGTTAGAGTAAGCCTCCCAGGCTCCAGTACACCAACAGAATGATCCTCTCACCTCAGTTCTTCAGGTACAGCTTAAGAAGTTGACCAGCTGCTCACAGGTTTCTGCCCAACATTAGAACACAAAGGAGAAAGGTCACAGAATTTCAGATATACAATTCCCAATTCCTCAATTCCCAAACCATCTGAGAAACCAAAGCTTCAAGTTTCTTGCACAAAGTGTCTTTCCTTTTCCAACACAGGGAAAGATATTTACCACACAGAGTTCCATTAAATATTTCCCATTTTAATTTTCTCTTTAACAGGAATGAATTGTAGACTTTAAAATGTCCAAGTGGTATGCATGAAGCTCTACCTTCCAAATTCAAGAAAACACTCATTTGCCACCTATACAGACAGAGACGCTCATCAACAGCTTGTCACTCTGCTGTGGAAACTCAGTGCAGGGAATGAAAGATGGGTTATGCCATTCGGTTGACAGACTCTATGCAAATAACTAAAAGAACAGCAAAGATCAATTCAGGACAAAACATATTTTATTGTACTGTAATGTCAGAAGTACAAGAAAAGTACTGCAGAGAACCATGCTAATGGCGCTTTCAGGGTCTGTGAAGGACAGAAGTACAAGATAATGGGGTACTACTGTACTCAGTGCAAAAACTGATTCATTTGAGGCACAAGTACACTATTGTTTAAGCAGCTTGATTCAAGCACAGCTCTGGTATGTGATCTACTCTGATTTCTTTCTATGTGACAATTCTATAATAAAGCCACTTTTACATGGAAGAGGCAGTAGAGTCAAGTCAGGGGTGTCCAAACTGCCACCTGTCAACCAAAAAAAAAACCCCAGAGAAATATACTCTGCATAGTCACTCTCCCTGCTTTAGTTTCAGGTATAGAGCAGTGACTAGTGAAGAAGTTATTCTGAAAGGTCAGAGCCCAGACCTGTTTGGTTGGGTGGGGTTTTGCCCCCCATTTTTCTATGCCTGTGGGTAACTTATTTCATGCTGACTACAAGTTATCCAGTAAGAAAAAAACCACAACTAACTTGTATCATGGATAAGAAATCATACATATCTAACATTCAAATAAATTGCAGCCCTTGAGATCTTAACTTATGGCTTAAGACACAAAGAAAGTGTTTGGGCACCCTTGAGTTAAGTTAATGAAGAGCATTTTTGCTAAAAAGGCAAGCAAGATCACTGTTTTAAACAGAGCTGACCTCTACACGAACAAAGCAGGAATCCAAGTCACTAGTTACTACTAGGCTGACAAGTACTGCTGCCCAGAAAGATAAAAATGTAGCATCACAATGAAAAGGTTCAACAAAGTTGAAAGATAAAGGTTTCAACACCAGAAGCAGCATTTGAAAACAAGCTGTTTAAGTTGATCTTTTCAAGAGATGCAGATTGCATAACTCTAGGCATGAACAAACATGCTGGCAATCTTCTCCTTTTACACAGCAGCTGTGTTTAACGTAGGAAGTTCTGGGTTTAAAGAAAGCTACTTGAAGAATTAACATTTGCAATTCCCTGTCTACTTAATGAGATTAGTAGAGAAACTGAAAAAAAAAAATTACTACTGAAACAGTAGTTTCTCAGTGGATCCCTATCATTACAAACACAGCTGGATTTGTAAGCAACGCAAGACTAAACAGACAGCTATTATTTCATATTATTACTATGCTCATAAGTTACATCAGTCAAAGTTAAAAAAAGCCAAGCAGTTTTGCCCTATTTCAAGAATAGTTTCCAATCAACACCAGTTTACATGGTGAATGGGACTTCACACATCAACGAGGAATGGTGACATCTTTGGGTCAAGAATGACAAGAAATAATGGGCTCTGTGCTACCAATCAACCTCAACAAGAATATGGCACGTGGGCCAGCCCAAGCCGTACCAACACTGAACCTTTAGCACTCAGCACAAATTCGGATCTCTTTACTTTAGCTTGCAAACCAGGTGAAAAGACTGGGTAAAAAAAACCCCAAAAATCTTAACTAAAAACTTAAGCCAAAAATTGGAATATACTTTTAAAAAAACCTAAGTTTTAAAATAATTTGATGCTGACATCAGTTTGTGCAAACTAAAAAAAAAATCCTTGAAATTCTCTCTAACAAAAGACAAATCCCCCAAATATTTTCCTGTAGATCCAACCTCAAATCTAACAGATGTAAATGAAAGAGAGAAAAAGTTACAGCATCTGCACAACATTCTTTCTACCAACAGCTGCTAGAGGGAAAGTAAAATATAAAAGGAATAGAGAAAGGAAGGTTCCATCTGAAATACTCTCACAATCTTTCCCACTCTGTAGTCCATGAATCCGACTCTGATGCTAAGGTGACAGTGTATGTAAGCAGATTTTTTTGTTGATTTTATTATACTTGAGTTTCAATTGAAGAGAACCTGAGAAGAGACTCAGGTCTCTTCAGGAATTGTCGGATGGAACATGCTCCTCAAAACCTTCACTCTCTCGCACCAACGCTCTTTCCAGGATAACACGGCCCTCCTTGTAGCGCTGGCTGTCTTCAGTGGCAAATTCATAGATCCAACCCAGTTTGCTGTTGCAGTTCTTGCAGCTCACGTCTCGAACCATGTGGCGGCCAGTGAGCATGACCCGGTCCTGAACTTCACTGTATTGAAGATTTACCACCTGACAGAATACACAGGGGAGAGGGAACCAAAAAGATTAGTCTGCCTAAGGCAAAGCTTGGTAAATGATTATCAACATTTTAAAAGCAGAGAGCGTGTGGCACTGCACATGAACTGAAAACTGCAGTGTAGTAAGTCAACAGCCCTTTAAAATGCCCTTCTTGAGAAGGTAACAACTGTGTGCTTCACAGGGCTGTATAACCATCACTGTTTAAATGAGACATGAAATCTTATGACAAGATGTACAAAATGGCAGAGGACTGTTCAACTTCGGGTGAGAAACTCCTAGTGAAAAGCTTGTAAACTAATTTATATTACTCCAGTTGTATTATATGTAATGTATGTCTATATATGTTATTTCTAGCAGCTGTTGTGATCACTTATCCCAGAACTAAGATCAGTGATCACTGATTCCCAGAACTAAGAATCAAAATATTAAAAGATGTACTTCTTTAAAAATCTTGGGGTGCTTTTGAAATAATTATCTAAGAAAAAAGCACATTCAATGGCTGAAAATGTAGGCATGAGACATGCAGCTGTTTGTGTGTTAAATCAGAAGTTTAACACACACTTTTAATTCTTTACGCAGCAAGACTACAAAGCCAGGATTCATTGACAAGTTGATTTTAAACTATTTCAAACTTAGATACAGCAGGATTCTGAAAGATGGGACTGCACTACTTTCTCAGCTTTCCACGCACTCTGCTTCAGATACAAGACCTCTGACTGTAGAAATGCAAACCCCTCACTTTTGTGATTAAAACCCGATATTTAACACCAGAAAAATTTGAGCTCCAGGATCCAGTGCCTATTGAATCCTATTGAATGAGAAAGAAATCAGATCCACAGCTCTTTTCTAGCTATGCAGCCTAACACTTCCATATCAATATACTACTGACAGGATTCCATATATCAGAAATCCCAGGGCCAAGCATAATTAAGCAAAGACATTATTGCTACCTTGATCAACTCTGCCCATAGTCAAATGACTTTCAGGGAAAAAGCAAAACCCAAATACACCAATGATTATACAACCAAGAAGTTTGTGAGAAAGCAAAGGACAGTCACTGTTTTTTCAGTTAATCTAATGGACAAGTCTATATGGAGGGTTAATAAATAATCCTACCATTCACTCAAAAGTTATGACTTGCATATTTTGCTGTGTTGAATTCGATCAATTGAAAATATATCAAACTCAAATGGAGTATTACTGCTTGTGTAAAAGAGATTGCAGTTCACATTAGTTGCCAAAATATTATTAGTTTAAATGTGTTCTGTAAGTTAAACAGAGTACTTTTTACACTTTTTTTTAAACTGAGTAAAAGTGCAAATGCCTTTGAAACTCTTTGATACACAATATACTCTCAGAGTGAATTTGAGGTCCATACTACACAAGTCTCCAAAGTCAGAACTTCCTACATTTGGGTCTGATGCCTTTATATACATAATCCTCTTTATGATCTTTTAGTATTACTGATAAACCAATGTAAATAGTTTGCCATCATAATCAATTTCTATTTCAACTTCAAAGAGATTTGAATAGTACAAAATTAAAAAAAATTAAAATAGTAATTACACAACAGGTTAGCCTAGAAGTTTTTAGCTCTGATGACAGATTGATACCCAAAAAATTCATTTTTCCAAAGTAAATAGCAGTTCCTCCTCAGCTTCTTACCAACCTTATTAAAAAGAAAGGCTCTTCCTGTGGCCCCTGTAAAGCGAGTGGAGATGAGCTCTGAACGGTTGGTCAGGATCGTGTCGCAGTTTGCACAGGAGAACAGGCGAGTGCCACCAATATGATCCAGAAAAATTCTTCCCATCTTTAGAACTTATGTAAGTTTACACTCAAGACCTGAAAGAAAAAAAAAAAATCATATACCTGTAAAAAAAAAAAAAGCATTGCAGCAAAAAAAACCCCAAAACAACAAAACCCAAACACCCCAGATATAGGGCAGAATATTCTGCAAACCGATTCAGCTAATGACTGCAGAGGGTCTTTCTTTCATAGGTGAATTACTAAACCTACAGTTGACTTTCACCCTTTCTCATTAATATAAGTTCTTTCCCAAGGTGACCCTCTTACCAATAAGATGACCTAGATACAAACTAATTACACTAAAGGTGAAAAACATGAACTGAAACCTTCAAAACACAGTTCAGACATTTAGAGAGAACTCAAAAGCTCCTACTTTAATACTGAAATTCCATTCCAGTATATTCCCAACAACTCACTCATCTTGCCAGCACTGGGAAATGAAGGACTGACTCTGAGTCACCAATTATAGCTTAATTTTCCCAAGTCACTCCTCCCCTTTTTAAAAATATATGTTTATTTTGTCACTTCCCCTAAGTGACATGTAATCACATTACACTACCGTCTAGAATGCTGGTATAGCAGCCTGGCTGCTGTATTTGATAAATCACAGTATGGATAAGGTTGGAAAAGACCTTGAAGATCATCTAGTCCAACCCATAGTCCAACTAAACCTAACGTCTACATCTAGATCATATCATTCAGCACCTCGTCCAGCCTAAACACTGGTTTCATGTATGTATATACCCACATAGTTTGCATGCTATTTCACATAATACACAATCCACTCGGTCTTTACACCTAACAGTTTAATATACAAATATTTAAAATTGTCTAATTTAAATACAAAACACTGTGTCATTTACTCAAGATATTTCCAAAGCTTAATCACTAAAATACCTATGCAACTCCAATGAGATGGAATAAAAAAAAAAAAAAGAGTTTAGAAAGTTTATAGCAGCAGATCTGCAGTACCTGATAATTCAGTCTCTTCATTACTTGGGAAAATGAAAAGTGTCTCACCAACTTTATACCAACTAACACAACTACTCATAGTTAACTAGTGAGTAGGCACAGATCAGCTGGAAACTTAAATCACAAAGGATGATATAATATGACAAAGGAACGAAATGATGACACTATGTATTTCCTTTTCAACTGCAGAAGTTTTATGACTCAACACCACAAGTTAAATGTAGCTCCATTTATGCTTCAGATGTGGAATCAGAAAAGCATTTTGCCTCTGCTTTTGTCACGCACAGCAACGCAAAGTAAATCTGACATACTGCACTATTAAAGTTGCGTGGGCTTTTCTGAGAGAGACACTGTGACATTCATAGGGATATTAATCAAACTTTATGCTCATCAAGTTGAATATTTTAAGTCAAAGGTCTTTAGGAAGCGCAAATACTTAAACTAATTTCAAGTTTTAGGGGATCAGTTTCTTAAAGCTTACTTTGACACGCACATAGCAAATGGACTAAACCCTGCTCCTACACACACAAAATTTTATACACCATTTTTACATGTAAAAATCAGAAGTCACTGACATAATGACTTTTTCCCAGTCACTTTATTTCACCACTTTGTTTTCTTAAAACGTGCAGCAATAAAAATCATTCCTAATATTGAACAGAGTGATTTTAGCACAGGTTCCTGACATGTAGATCGCTATTAATCTTCTGTATCCCATCTGAAGGATACATAAAAATTCAAAGCAATGGAACGACTCTCTCCTTTAGAGGTGATACAACAACCCATATCTCTTCTTTAAAATATAAGTTAAACAGGTCTGAAGTCTGACAAAATATGTCACAGACTTAGCTGAGCGTTAGAGGTGTGACCCCCTATGACTCTGCTCAGGACACAGAAAGCATTCTCCTAAGATTTCTCTAAGCATGTAATTTTCTAATACTCCTTTATCTTTTCTAGCAAGCAAATGCAAAAGAAAAAATTAAAATGTGAATGATGACAGAATGAAAGAAAATCAGCGAACAATAAGTGTGAATAAACAAGTATCAGTCAAAGTCTCCAGTCAGAAGAAACCACAAACACAAGCAATAAAGGCAATTGTAACAGATATGCCCATAAGGCACTTGGCCTAGCTCCATGTGCCATCCTTACTCATTTTGGATAATGTTGTACTAGTGCTGATTGCACTGTGGATTAAAAACAATTAACTGATCGTAAGTAACTGTAATGTGGAATCAGCATCCACAGGGATACTCCTTTCAGGGAAACAGAGCGCTCACTCTGTCAGTATTTTTAGAAGTCAACATAAGACAAATCCAAACCCATCTGTCTCTTACCAAGAGCAACACGAACACTAAGCTTGGTGACCAGAACAGATCCATTAGAGGTTAACCTTACACAACATGCCACTTTGAAAAATGCAGCTAAACACTTAAAATGCAAGTGTATCACCTACCTAAGACCATAATTCATGTTACTGCACTCGGAAAAGCAATAACCCAAAGACACTAAAAATGAAATTTAAATACTTCAGAAGAAAACACGAGTGTAATTCTTACAAGCAAGTTAGAAGTCAAAGCAACATACAAATGTATTACTTTTGGATACGGCATTATGCATGGACTGAAGTGCTGAGTCCTGAAGACACTGAACATTAAAATAAAGGCATAAATATAAGCAAAGACTTGCGGGTCAAAAACCTGCCTAGTATCCCAATCTTCAATTGGGATCTTCAATTATCTATCTTCGATCTTCAATTATTTATGTCACCCCAGAGAGGAAGAAATAAACTTGCCATACGACTTGGGTCCCAACAGAAAGAAAAAGTGAGACACATTTGATGGCAGCACAAAGCTGTGAGGATTCAAACTGACATCTCAGCAGAATCTAACAAACTAACTGGTACCACAACACATTTCTTCAAAACACAGTGCATAAGAAAACGTATATTCTTGAAAACAATACACGCTAAAAAATTAAGAAAATTAAACTCTATAATTAGCATTATAACAGTTAAAACAATGGCAATTTTGCATATGTTTTCTTAAGAAACTGCTAAAATACTGTAATCTTACTAGAATGTCTAACTTTTTAAAAGTAACCACTACATTTAACTACCAGCTGGCAGACTTCAATCAAAATAAGTAGAAGCCAACAATGATCTTGGTCTTTTGTTCTGACTGCAACAGGATCTCAATGAATCCACAAGGGTCCAGCTGCAGTGTTGTAAAACTAGTTACCTGAAGTCTTTATGTTACTGCTCATGGTACTAAAAACCAGGAAAAAAACATTACAAAACGACTGCTAAGTCACGCAGCCTTCAAATGCTCCACTTGACCGTGAACCTCCTAAAAAGTTAACATGGAAATTTTGCCTTTTCCTCTCCTATAATATAAAGAAGTTAATTTCAACTTGGAATCATTTCATACTTTCCTCTGCTTTTTTTTTTACCCCCTCAAGCTAAAAACACAGCAGTCACTTACCGGACCACATCAGAAGGTACTTGCTCTGGATAAAGACTCTTTTCTCCTTATGTAAGGATCCTGAATCCTGTAGGTTATACTCACTGTACACAGAAAATCCCCCAGAAGCACAACAGAACAAGGGAAAGCAATTTTCCATTGCTCTCTGGCTCCTGTCCCTTATATACAGAAGTGGTGTGTACAAAGTCACCTGAGATAACTGTAAATTTTTTTCCTAGTCTTTCACTACCCATGTAAAAGGTGCAGGCATCTATTTATGTTCACACATACATAAATGATCTGAAAAAGCCACTTATAGGCAGCTTTTATAGGCAGTGGGAAGGCTCTCTTAAATGAGGAGAAGCCAAAGAATTGCGAAACATTAAAGCATTTCTAAAGCTTAACATCCTCCAAACAAGGGGAGGAAAATGCATTAAGTGCACTTACCCATTCATCCACTCTCTACATTGACAAACAGGGAAAATAACCTTCCATTGATTCAGCCAGCCAGTCAAGTTCCCTATTGCTATTTACAGCCCCAGAAATTGACACTATATATCATACCAATTCCATCATGCTAGCAGAATTTTCAGAAGCAGTGGACAGGAATTTTGGTTATTCACAAACCTAATGCAGACAGAAGGACAGATATTTTGGCCCACGAGTTCATTTCTAAAATCACCTAAACATTCTTCATTGACATGTATCAGTGATGAAGTGTTAGTGAGCCTGACTTCATGCATATTACCAAATACAAGTCATAATACTAAATTAATGGCTGCAGTGTAAAAAAAGACTTATTCACTTTCACTAATGGGATTTAAAGTATCTATCACTTGTCAAAACTCCACAGTTCCAAGAGACAGATACTTTCATGAACTGAGAGATGACAACACCGTGTCTTTTTTCACTACTATCAACCTGCATTCTTGAGAGGACAATTGTTCTTAGGAGAACAATTAATGATACCTCCTATTACTTATATAGTCAGGCTTCCTGACAGTGCATTATTTTGAAACAGCATTATGCTGACAATACAAACCTTGATATTACTTCTTAATCATACTGTGAATCACTTCCTCCTTGCATGCTTCTCCAAGTGAGTGCATGGACAGACAGGAAACACAAGCACTGTGGCTGAGTGCTATAACATGTATTCCCAAAGTAGTAACTCCCAAACTTCCACCTGTTGATTTCAGCAACACTAAGAAACAGCTGTCGAAGAGCTGACATTCAAACATACAAAATTCGACTGCTATCTGCACGCGGAACTGAAACCACCTGAAGCACTAGTTAGTTGTTATATGCGCTACCTAATCTGCCTACCTTCACCAGCAATAAGGAACCAAAAAGTAATATGAAGAATTATTTATTAACGTTTTTTAAACTAACAGTCAGTGTTCTCTTGTCCCAGAATGCATCTCTTGAAGCCACAGGACCATCAACACTTGGGAGAGCCAGCAGGCACTTTTTACATACACACTGGACTGTGGATATTTCACAGGAGGAGCATCCGTGTTGCTTCAGCACCATCTACTGCGTCTCAGATCTACAACAGAGAACAGCTGCTAGTTAAAGGACAAAAAACTATGACAGCCTCTCTTTCCCCATTTCACAAACTAAAAATATTTTCCTTTGCCCCATGAAAAAAGGTTGTGCTTTCCCCTAAGCACAGTAAAACGTTCTCAACAGGTACTTACTCTCGAACTGAGCTTAAACTTCATTGTTGCATCTCAGGAACCAGGCTTAAGCTTCCTCTTCTTGTCTCGGAGATGAACAAAAGAGGAAAAAAGAATTCTTAGCAGAGCTACACAAGACCATACATTGAAGCATCAGTGGGTAAGAAAGAAGTAAGACTTGCTCCCTACCTTCCCAGGTTTCCACCGCTCACAGGTAGGAGTGCATCTGAAAACATGCACGTGGTCAGTCTCTCAGGAGATTTGAGATTCAAGTGTCTGCCACCGACTTCTGAGGCTGTCCAGGGAAGCAGGGCCTGGCCTCTGCCTACCCGCAGAATTGAAACCACCACACGTAGCCAAATGCGAAGAGAGAAAGTGAACTGGAACAGTATGCAGTGCTCATTAGAACCATCCAGCTACTGTAGCAAACTGCAAAAGGAAGGTAACATAGTGCCATGACTGAAGAGGCTTTGGCAAACCAGGTACCTTGCAGTATGAAACTGCATTTGTGCAAGTTGCAGTAGTGTAATTTTGTATTGGAAGTTGCAGGAGTGTAATTTTCTATTGCAAACTGGGTTTTTTTTCCTAGGTCAGGTGAACACTGTGTTGGGATACTGGTATTTAAATATGTTAAAATGCTATGTATTGTTAAAATTCTATGTATTCTATGTATCATACCAGGTTACTTGTTTCAGTTTTACAGAGAACAGAGCCATACAGATGGGTGCTTGTTTCTCATATGGCATCTCACAAAGTAACTTATACCCTTGCCAGACAACATAATAAAGTATTAGTTTACAGGTGGCATCACACTAAGATTAATTTTCTTTCCTGCTACTACAGAGTCCAAAAGCAGCAACTATTCCTGCCTCCTTGTGTCTATTCCTCCTTCTTCTTCCCCTTCCATGCCTGTCTCCCCTTTCCTCTTCCTAATCCCTCCATTGTTTTTAAGAAAGCTGCATTTCCTGGGTTTCTAATAAATTTACTCTTATCCTAATCAGGCAGCTGAGATGACTTTTACCTTTTACCATTTCTAAAAGCTAAATTTATTTGGATTTTCTGTTTTCATTGATTTTAGCACTGAAGTTACATGAAAATTTCACCCAAATTGCCCATAGATTTCATGAGTCATTATGAAAGAATAAACAACATTTAAAGAACTGGTGTAAAGACACCTATAATTCAAACACACCACATACAACTGGCAGAAAAGGTGCTTGTCTGCTAAGTGCACCTCACCAAGAAATTTCTATATTAACAGAAAGAACTCCTAAACATACGTAAGAGCTCCAAAACTGAAGAAAGCCTTGCTAACAAACATCAACAGTGCCCAGGCATTTCATCTACACATTTAGCAAGGCATTTTTAAGTTAAATCTTGCTTAAGGGAATGACGTATTTCAGCAAGAGCTGTGCAACTGGAGATTTCAACACAGGTCAAATGATAGTAAACAAACATGAACTAAGGACCTAACTTGGACAACGCCACTTTGAGCTCGTGATGATTCCCAGCAGAGGTAATGCTAAATATACATATATAAATAAGTGTACTCATGTGTACGACTCTCGGTCTGTGACAAGGAACAGATCTGACCAGTCCTTGTCATCTTCTCTACTAGGCTTTGAGGTGCAATTTGTTTAGTCCTCACGCACTTGGCAGCCCCACCTGAAACTCGCTCACCATCATTATTAAAACCTACACACAAACAGTAAGGGCTGCATCTCCGAGTCAAGTCCTTCCACAGCTACGGAAGTGAAAGTAACAGATGACAGAAGCCTCCAAATAGTATTTTTAAAGACTAAAATTAGAAAAAGAGAACAGCACTTAAAACAAAACAGTTTTGTTTGTCACAAACGCCACTTGAATTCAGCCATCCAGGATGAGTTTATACATAAAAGGATTATACAGGTATGTGAAAAGCAGTTACATACAGTCACGCGAGGGAATGTTTACAACTGTGGAACAAGTCCCCTCCCTTTCTGACATCAGTCATAAACATTAGTTATGTTAATGGTTAATCTCTTGCTACTATTTGCTGACATCAGGAGTTGTCCTGCAACACCCACCGCTTTCCAAAGAGCCCTGCCCCGTGTTTCTCTCTCATGAGACGCGTGTACTCGCTTTGTTATTCTCTCAATCTAACCCTAACACCGTGTTTATGGTTTGGAGAAACTGAAGACAAATACGTAATTTATTAAATTTATTTGGACTGCATCAGTCCAAATTTATTCCCAAAGAAACACACTGGATTTACCTGTGTCCGCTCGCACAGTTCAGCTGCGGGCTGCGCACAGAGTAAAAACTGAACCAGACAGACAACAGACTTCGCAGTCCTTTTCTGGGATTTAGAGCCTTTTCCAGGGCAGAAAGGATCCTGCAGAGCATTTCAGCTCCCTGGCAATCCGCACTGCCGCGGGAGGGCACAGGGGGCAGCTCGGCGGGCGGACGGGCACCGCGGTGTCCNTTTTAAAGACTAAAATTAGAAAAAGAGAACAGCACTTAAAACAAAACAGTTTTGTTTGTCACAAACGCCACTTGAATTCAGCCATCCAGGATGAGTTTATACATAAAAGGATTATACAGGTATGTGAAAAGCAGTTACATACAGTCACGCGAGGGAATGTTTACAACTGTGGAACAAGTCCCCTCCCTTTCTGCCATCAGTCATAAACATTAGTTATGTTAATGGTTAATCTCTTGCTACTATTTGCTGACATCAGGAGTTGTCCTGCAACACCCACCGCTTTCCAAAGAGCCCTGCCCCGTGTTTCTCTCTCATGAGACGCGTGTACTCGCTTTGTTATTCTCTCAATCTAACCCTAACACCGTGTTTATGGTTTGGAGAAACTGAAGACAAATACGTAATTTATTAAATTTATTTGGACTGCATCAGTCCAATACACGGCCTTTATTCTCAAAGAAACACATTGGACTAGATGATCCTTGTGGGTCCCTTCCAACTCATAATATTCTGTGATTCTGTGATTTACCTGTGTCCGCTCGCACAGTTCAGCTGCGGGCTGCGCACAGAGTAAAAACTGAACCAGACAGACAACAGACTTCGCAGTCCTTTTCTGGGATTTAGAGCCTTTTCCGGGGCAGAAAGGATCCTGCAGAGCATTTCAGCTCCCTGGCAATCCGCACTGCCGCGGGAGGGCACAGGGGGCAGCTCGGCGGGCGGACGGGCACCGCGGTGTCCCGGGGCTCTGGCCGGGGCCGGCCCGGGCGCGTCGG